>OOFC01018265.1:0-19274 GCA_900323345.1 Pseudochromis fuscus
CCACTACCACCACTACAGCACTCAACTCAAGAGCAGCCAACAAGGAGCAGCAAAGCCGTGCCTGCCACACACACACACACACACACACACACACACACCAGGGACCGTTTACACACACAGAGCCCTCCTCCATTTTACCTTTACAAAGTCATGGACTGTGACCCGAACCACCCTGACCCCCATTTCTCTTTTCTACAGAGACTTGTTCATTCAACTTCCCGCTGCTGGTGGAAGAGATTTCTGTGAATACTAACACGCCCGCTGTGTGTGAGTGGGTGTGCATGTGAGCGTGTGAGTGTGTGCGTGTGTGTGTGTATGGTGTTGTATGTCTTTGTACAGGTATGAGAGATGGACACACTGTGGACTGGAGGACCTAATATTATTATTATATGGGCTCTTTTCTTCTTTTCCTGAGGGGGAGAGGGGGATGTATAACAGCTGATTCCATTTGCAAAAATTAACAAAAAAAAAACAAAAAACAACCTCCGTACAGAAATAATATCGGCACACTCGCTCCTATTTTTAAAATCACTCAGCACCAATGTTTTCCACACCAATGATACTTTCTATTGTACACTTAAACAGCAGAGGTGTGAGCTTTAGCCCTCTTCATCATCCGAGTCAACCACCAGGACATCAGCTCCTTCATCATCAGCGCATGGGGGCATCTTCTCAGTTCTTTTATTTTGTCTTTTTTTTTTTCTGCTGTTACACCAGTCGTTCACTCGTGTACTTGTACTCACTGTACGTTGAAGGACGTGTCTACAGATAGATGCTGATCAGTGATGCTTGTTCCTTTCCCCGTGATCCACGACATCATTTATTTTTTTCTGGAAGAGAAAGGAGTGGTTTGTGAAAAGAATCAGAACCTCAAGTATAATTTTGGGGGGAAACATCAAAACTTGCAGTGTTAAGATTAGCTTGAATTTTCAGTACTCTTCATATACTACATACAAGTTGTGAGTTTTCAGTCTTTTTAAGGGGCTAAGATACTGATATATATAGATATACATACTTGTGGCTTTTCAGAGACGTGACTTCTGTTATCTTTATCTTTTTTTCTTTTTTTTTTTTTTTTTTAAAGAAACAAAACAATTGTAGCACATTCCAGTGTATACTCATTGTCAGAAAATGGCCTTATGAATACAGCTGAAATACCACAACATACAAGTCCTTGGGTGCTATGCACCGTTGGTTTCTGGGAGAGCAGATGAAAAGTTTAGTTGTTTGCATAAATATCCACAGTGTGGTCATTTGTTTTATTTGTCTGTTCATAGTAACCTATAGCTCCTTAGCCATGGGATACATATCACTAAACACCATTACAACGCTTGTAATAATCGGTTATTTTACAGCTGTATGTGAAATGTGTTGAAGGGCTTCCAGTAAAAAGTTTCCTGACACACACACAACTCATGATCTGAGAACCATGTTGAACAAAACCTATCGTCCAGCACCTTTTCCTCTTCAGTCATTAAAGCAGAACAGGCTCAGTTTTGTGATTACTGCCATTTCAGATGAACAGTGGGGGGGGAAAAAAATCACATGAAAGATTTTTGTTTTTTAATTTTTCTGACTGAGGAATATAAAGTGGTTCCTTTTGTTTAAAATTAGCTCTTTTTTGTCTCAGTTAAGTTGTAGTTAGAACAGATGTAACACATAAGTCTTTGTTGCATTCTAACCTTGATTCTTACATGTGTTAGACTGAGGAAAACAACAACAGGGCTTCCTCGTGTGGCTCTCTGGGCTCTCACTGTATGTCGACGACTTGGCAGTTTCAGTTTTTAAAGGAAATCTTTCACCATAAATATCCATACAACAGATAGTTGTTTTGTTTACCAGTATATACCAGTGTGTCATGTTAGTGTGGGAGAGAGAAAAGTTTAATGAATATCCATGGGCATGCTCTCCCAACACCGCACATACACACATACACACACATGTGCAAACTATACCCTCCTGTAATTGTGTTCAAAGCAGGTGTATGCTAACAGGTAATATTGTATTCTGAGTATTTATCGCTCTGCAATAGAATGTAGCATCAGTGATTAATGCTGTGTGGAAAAAAAACTGCAGTGAGGTTAAATACGACACCATCTCTCCCATGACAGAATGCATCCAGGCTACTGGCCGGCAGGCCGCCTCAGTTTGGACAAACTACCCAATGACTATCTATCTGCCACTTTTGTTTACAAAGGAACTGTCATTGTAAATGGAAAAAAATATATTATTTGTATTTAAAATCATTTCAAATAAAAAGTTTTAAATGAGCTGGTTTATTTTGTTTCCACTGCACCACAGAGGTCTGATTGTTGACAGTCCTTTTAATATTGCTCACAATGTGAGGAAAAAAAGATCCCACCACAGACTCTCTAGAGATTGGATGAAACTCTCATGGTGCCACCCGTCGGTTTGTGGAGTCACATTTTGAAGCCAGGAGTTTGGCATTTGAACGTCATCATGTTGGTTGTGTGGAAGGGATATGAAGGGAGGAGAGATGAGGTGGGTTTGATCCTTGAACCCAAGGACACTGACCAATGAGACTCCAAGCCACCTGTAGATCATTGGAGACCAGACCTGTCAATCAAAGTAACCCAGGACCTGAATCTTCCTCTAATATCTACTTAATGAAGAAATGGTTTCAACATGGACCTCCAGATCATTGAGAGGAAGAGCGGACTTCAGCTAATGACATCAGGATGACTTGTGAAAAAATGTATTTCATGATTGAAAAAGACTATTTTGACCAGGCATCTAGTGGTGATTGGTGGTATTGCACTTTTTTTGTACTGTCGCATTGGCCTTATTTCTGACACCTGGTTGCTTCATCCCTTTATATAAACAGTCTATGGATCCCACATACATGGATATATGTAGCATGGTATTTTCTTTAGCTCCTAAAGATGTCAGTGTTACAACCAGTTAGTTTTTTATCAGGCCTTGGGGACTTGCAGTAATACTCCATGAGCTTCACCCTGGAGGCCTATCTACTACAATATTAGTATTTATATACATATATGAATTGAATTGTCAGATCTGACAGGTGGACAGGTGGACCACGCCTCAGTAACATTGGCTGATAAGGCACGTCACCACTCGACATCTGGATGATGTTCTGAACAAGATGGAAGAGATCCGTCGAAACTGTCAACTATGGAAAAAGGTAATTGTAAACCTTTAAACACTCATGAATCACCTGAGATAAATGAATGAAAGTAAGTTAGTCAAATTAAAGGCGAAATGAATTTATGTACATTTGATTGACAGCTTGAGCCATCAAGTAAAGGCAAAGGCAAAAGGCTAATGGAAAAGACAAAGACAAAGCGAGAAAAGCAAAGACAAAATGGAAAAAGAATATTGCTGCATTTCTTTATTTTTTGTTATTAAATTTTTTATTCATATTTTCATATCAGTTATTTGCACATACACATGGTACATATATCTTCTACAGGAAGATTCATAGTCAACCATGGTGCCAACAAAAACTTCAAACAAAATTGTAAATAACAAGAAAAATAACAAAAAGAAACAAAAAAAACAAAAACAACACAACCCCCAACAACCCGGCAGCTGAGACAGATCCCCCTTGACATCTTGATATTCAACCTACACCTGTATACAAGACACATCACAAAAAAAACATGTTGGACCAAAAGATAGAAACATCTGTCAGCATAACACAAGCAACGCAGTTAAAAATAATAATAATAAACTTTCTTTATAGAGCACTTTTCAAAGCAAAGGTTACAAAGTGCTTTCCAGTAGGCTAATAAAATCCAGCACACAGAATGAAATAAATATAGAAAACAAAATAAATATAATATCACACACAAATACTTAGCGGCTACATGACAATTTGACTTAAATAAAACTTATATAAAATCAGGAAAGGCTCTCCAATAAAAATGAGAGTACGGAGTCCACTGACCGGATGTCCTCAAACAGAGCCTCAGCGCCAGGACTGAAAACGCTTTGTCCCCCTTTGTTTCTAGCCGGGCCTCTGGGACAGTTAAAAGACCTCTGCCTGAGGATCTTAAGGTGTGAGGTGGAGAGTTAGGTGTTAAAAGGTCGGCAATGTAAGCAGGACAGAGACCACTGAGTGCTTTAAAAGTGATAAACAGAATCTTAAAATCAATCCTAAACTGTACAGGCAGCCAGTGTAAACCAGCTAAAACAGGCGTGATGTGTTCATGATTCTTCTTCCTGGTTAAATCAACACCTCTCTCAGTACTGTACATAACCTTCATGACTGTTGTCTTACAAAGCATTTGTTTCAGCTGTACTCCTAATAAAGTACAATGTATGTTTGGAAATACTTGTCATAACACCCTGGCTTACAGACACATAAATAAATCATCGTGTTTTGTTCCAGTTTCAGCACATCCCAGGCAGACGTGTGTCTAACCCTGCGTGTGTGTGTCTGCCCTCTGCAGGTCAGTGTGTTGCTGTTTTCACTCAGCACGCAGCTGTTTTGTGTCGGCAGCTCCCCGGCGCTGAGGACGAGGAGCGGTACTCGATCCTTTCGACAGACCCGAGCTGTCTGCGGGGTCCACAGTCGGTGGGACATTTTTACTTTGAGTGCCTATGGAGCTTCTTGACAACCACACTGAAGCGCACACATGCACACGCTGAGATGCACAAGACACACTTTAACTCGCACACACGAGCAGGACATTTTTAGACAGTATTGAGGAGATTAGAGGGCGATACAAGGAACTCACCTGCTGCTGGGCTCCATATGATTTATGGTGAATAAGTCCCTGGTCAGAGCACCTAGTGTTCAGGCTTGATAGGATCAGGGTTACATGTGGTTTCAGAAACAGTCACACAATGCAATAAGACAAATTATTGTACTTCATCATGTGTACATCGTATCCTACAGCCAAGTTACATTTATAGTAAAAATAGATAAAAAGAAACTGCATGTTTTCTGCTTACAATAGGCCACTCTGATATAATTTATTCTGGTGAATTTGTCATTTGTTTTTATTATGTTCTTCGTGTTAATTGTTTTTAAAGTATTTGCTTCTTTTTTTATATAAAAAATAAAGAAAAACTAAAATATCACAAATACATATTCAAAGAAGGAAATCAGTAACAGTGTAAATGCCACACATGTATCAATAACTTGCCACTAGATGTCACAGTGTGAGTTATATGTGCAATAGATGCTTTTCCCACTTCCTCATAAGTAAGTGGTTCACTGTGGACAGCCTGCTTGTTGTCTCTACAGCTGTAAGTGGCTTTGTGTTGATGCATTCAGCAGATATTGATTGTATCTATGTATTATGCTGGGATCCCTGTATGCTCAGAAATAAAGGCTGTACAGAATCTTAATTTGTTTTACTGCTGTGTTATTTACATCAGTCTCTCTCCTCATTATCCAGTAAAAATATACAGATGGTACCAGACTATTGCCAATAAACCGACATTTGCTCAGAGGACTTATTGAGAATGAAACATGAGTTTTTAGATTATTTTTTTGTGTTTGGTATGTTGTGGACTTGCAACTGACTTATCATTTTTGCTCTCAATGATGCTGTGGAGATTTTCAATGTAAACAAATCAAACACTTCCCAATTGGGTGTTTTCCCTGAGATTAAAGATTGTAGACATTTTCTGATTATTGGTTTGGTTACAGCCAACAAATATACACCATAACTACACATTGACTCAATGAGGACACGGCAGCAGACTGAGGTCAATGTAAATCCAAATTACACACAAATATTTTGAATAATATAGCTCCACTTGTAAATATCTTCTTAGCCCAGCATGAGAAAGTGAAACTGAAAAGTAAATATTGATTTATGACTTTAAACTTCTTTTTTTTATTATTGCTGCAGCTTTATTTAAGAGGTTGTAATTTTCTTTTTTGGAGATTAAAAGTAAATATAACTCTGTGACCTCCTCTTACATGACTTTGTGACCTGACCAGGTATCCTCAGTTAAACTCACCTCTAAACCAATTACCAGGGTATACTCTTATAGATTAGATAACACATTAGCACTTCCAGTACAAGTGAGGATTATGGAAAGAACCGTATTCAGAGCATCAGGGTTCAGCTGGAGTCAGGCATCAGATATAAAAACCATAGACTCTAAGGTCACAACCTATGAACCTTGAATTTTCCTGTAAACCTTACATTTTCTGCCTTTTATTAAATGGAAATATGTAAAAAAATGAATCCCAGAAATCACCACAACTATGTAATTCCTTACAAAATGCATGTGCAAACTGTTCATCATAACCCTTCCTAAGTCCCAGATTTCACATCTACTCACACCGTAAACCCTCCTCAACCTCTCAACCACAACATCACACAGAGACAGACTGTCCATTCAACTGGAAGAAACCAGAAATATGGGCCAAAGGTTTCCAAACACTCTCAACCTTTTCCCAGCAGTGGCAAATGTAAATGCCCAGAATCCAAACTGAGTAGCTCAAAGAGGAACGTTATTGACAGCGTAATCACAGGGACATTAGGTTTTAGGAAAGTCTGCACTCCAAAACGGGACAAATGGGGCAACAAGTTGTGTTTAAATTCAGACAAAGTAACAGTGGTGAGAGAGAAACTGTTAATTAATTTATTTATTTATCTGGTAAATATGCAAAATAATATGCATATTGTTGGCCATTAATACCTGTCACTGTGAGGACGGACCTGAGCTATTGCATGTGAACATACTTAGCAAAATCTATCCTGAGGTCAAAGGTCGGAGAGTCAAAATCAGTATTAACATGAATTTCAGTCCATCCATCAGTTTTGCTTCTTTTGTATTTTAGACGGGACCAACGTGGTGGACATGTTGACAGACAGACCAGCTGACATAGCCTTCCCCAGAGCCCCCAGCATGATCGTATTAAAGTGGATTAAATGTTATTGTGCCATGCGTGCATCATCTGGTGTGCAGATGTGGACATGCAGAGGGCTCATGACGTTGTCCAGTTGTTACTTTCACTGATGACACACGTCCTTCTGTGACAAAGATCAGACACATTTCCCAACTCGCTTGCCTGACTTCACTCCTTCCTCTGCTGCAGCAGCGGGGAACTGGGTCAAAGGGCAGAGACTTTGAGACCAAGACACATACACTCACATGTACACAATAATCCCTTCAGCCTCCCACCACTGCCTCATTGTCGGCCCTGTGGTCAGACAGAGTGCAGGAGTGCAGGAGCCACAGCAGCTCAGGACGGCATGGTCCGAGGGGCTCAACTGAATCTTATCTTCTAATGAAGCTTATCTCTTTGTTTTCAATAAGGGGGACTCCATGTGTAACCAGTACAGTTGTCAACCAATAAAGAGGATTGGCTTTCCACTGTCCACACACTGTGATTGGACACTAATCAAGCTCTCCTGATGAGGATCAATGTGCAGGAATAATATAGCACAAACTAACCACTCCCATTGCTCAGTGTTTAGTAGCATCTTATGTGTCTGAATGTTAGTGTTTTGATAGATAGATAGATAGATAGATAGATAGATAGATAGATAGATAGATAGATACATACATACGTACATACATACATACATACATACACACATACATACATACACACATACATAGAACACATACAAACCTCCTGTTTTGTCACATGCACAGTGTCACGTACAGGGAATATTCGTCTCAGTCCTTGTCCCAGAATGCCCTTTTACCCAAACAGGTCCTAATCTCCAAAAAAAGCTATTTCAGTCCAAGTAGCCTCATGAATATGCATTATGTCTTCCTTGTGGGCGTTGGCCTGACTCTGC
Organism: Pseudochromis fuscus; assembly: GCA_900323345.1. Taxonomy (NCBI): domain Eukaryota; kingdom Metazoa; phylum Chordata; class Actinopteri; family Pseudochromidae; genus Pseudochromis; species Pseudochromis fuscus. Next base: position 7,758 of record OOFC01018265.1, read on the forward strand.
CAGAGTTTAAATTGCAGGATCTTGCCCTCAACACGCTGCCTGCGAAAGCCTGATTGGACTGAACACTGAAGAAAAAGTCAAGAATTCGGTGTGTGCTTCAAAGTGAGTATTGGACTTCTGTTTGATGGATTTCAATCTAACTATGTTTTCAAAAGTAAATTGTTATTGGACAGTTTTCTCAAACAAAATATCTGAGAACAATTTCTCCTTTTTTTTCAACAGGGTCAATAAACGACACAAAATGGAAAACATTGGCGAGATCATCCCATTTGCTAAGGAGATGCTGAAACAGAGGCCCAGCCAGAGCCTGCTCAAGATCTACATGCTCGGCTCCACTCTGGCAATGCTTGGAATGGTGGGTGGACTGGTGGAGACGGTTTTCCTGCCCTTTGCGGGGGAGGACACTGCTGAAGACGAGCTAGCAGAGCTGATCATGAAGATGAAGATGAAGAAACAGGTGTTGAAGTCACACTCTTCCCTGGTTTATACTGAAGATGAGGATGTGCTTGAGACAGAAGTGGAGTTTGAGGCCAAAGCCAAACATCAGGGGATTGCTCGGCGAAGAAGCTCAGCCAACCGCTTACATGCTTCTTAAAGCAACTCTCTCCCCTCCTGATGTAAATGGACATGGCTGTTACGACATTGATGGTACTGGTGGTAAATTAAATCACCATGTTGAACGGGTCCCTTTGTGCTCCTTCATTTATTTCAGGTTTGGTTAAACATGTACTTTAACCCCGTTGAGTGACAAAAAGGAGTTGAGTGAAGGCTGCAGGTTACAGTGATGCCTGGCTGCTGGGCAGCAGATACTTACAGATGTGATGCAACGTATGTGTTGGAACAGAATGAAAAGTGTGTGAGTTCATCATTTTGCACACGAATAAACATATTTTTCTGCTAGCAATGGACTCAGACTTTTATGTGTGACACAGGTTCCTAGAAGAAGAAATATAATTAGTGTCGTATTTGGACATTATTTTCTTGATTAACCAATCATTTTTTGAACAGTAAAATGTCCAAAAACAAACAAAAAAACCCCGATAAAAATTACTATAAAATACTCCAAGGTGACATGGTAAAATTACTTGTTTTGTCTGGTAAACAATTCAAAAACCCAAGTTATTGAATACACAATGATATAAAACTGAAAAAAATGCTGAATGTTTGTTATATTTGCAAAATGACTTAAATATTTAGATTTTTTTGCTACGTGACAAAGGTGTAATTGCCATACTTACATTATCACTATTTTCTTTCTAATTCTATTTCTATACAAGTTAGAAATAAGGAAGATTCTGATGTGTGCAATACAAATATATTTATGTCCCACTATAAGTACAAAATTACCTTCAGCTGTCCCCATAAGTCTTTATTTTATGAGAAAATCAATGAAATCAAATTCTTGCAGGTGCCATTTTTCAGCTAGCCACGAGAGGGCGGGAGTAAACGTAGGACGTAAAACGTGTAGGGAAACGGACGTGACGTCATAAGTCCGCGCCGTGTTTACTAACGGCGGCTAAACGGTCGACTGACAAATTCTGACAAATTAAGTCGCTGTTACTAAATATCAAATTATTTAATCGAGAAAAAGTGAAAAAACACACGGATGGCGGATCCCGCGGTGGTATCAGGAGGCGCGCTGAATGCAGGCGGGGTAAGAGAGACTTTTTACGGTCACTGTCAGCCTTGTTCGTGGTGCTATGGTGGCAGTAGTAGCAATAGTCTGTGCTGACATATTCTACAGAGATTAATAACCGAAAATTACCGCTATTTAGTCCAGTAAAACCCAACCGCACAGATTTATAGATTATAAATTTACATAGCATCAATTAGGTTGCTATGTCAGCGTTTAACCTGTAAGTACTGATGAATAAATGTTCTATGTTTGGGTAAATGTAACGTTACAGGGGTAAATAAGTATGTCAGCACCTTTTAAGGATCTGCATCGATATATTTAACTTTATTTAAAAATGCATCCCAGCCCATCATTAGCTTTAATCTTGAACAAACAGTATACTCATTTATTCCTAGAGTGGAGGGTGGAGAAAGTTTGCCAGGAGTCAGGAGTTGACTAATCTTGCAGTCTGATGAATGAAACAGTACTTGAGGTGTAGATGTGAGCTCGTTTGACTTCTGAAAAACAGACTTTAACATTTTGAATTTGCTGTTCACAAGAAGCAGACCTGTTGATGTGAACCATGCTTCACAAAAAAGAGACAATCCGTAATTGTTGATTATTTTCTTGCACAATGCAATGAGAGGAAAATCAGAACATTTTAAATGGGGTTCATGAAACGTGGTCTGACAGACAAGTCTGTTCTTAGCCCATAATTATGTTGAGGAGCTACTGAGCTTAAATTGGATGCATGTCGTAAAAGAAAACACCCCAGCAATCCTATATAATTCCAAAGGATTCAGAGGCTTTCACAGTCTTAAGTGTCATGTGCAAACCACAGACCAACATGCAACTGCAATTGAACTAGTAAAATTAAAACCAGGCAAAAGAAGGAGATAGAAGGGGGAGAAAAATGTCACCTTAGGGCAGCAACAAGCAAAAACAAATCGGAGAAAGACAGAGCTCTGTTTAAAAAAGAAAAAACACATAATTTTCCTAGTGAGAGCATAGGTATCACATGTCAGACTTAATAATTGAGGAAAGATGTGGGTGTGTGTGTGTATCTGTGGGCATATCAGTCTAATTTTGTTTAAATTCAGCTTGACCTAATCATCTCCAACAGCCTCTGTAAAACATTCAAAATTTTTTTTAATATAGTACATAATTTGTTGAAGATGCTTTTGGTAATTTGTTCTTTTTTCATAATTATTATTAATATTTCACAGCACTAACAGCCACTTGACTTTTGTGGGTTTTAGCTTGTGTGGCCGATTGCACTCTTAACTTTTGATCTTACCCACAAAAAACCCAAGTAGGATAAACCCATTAGTGATAAATGCCACAAAAGTTCCATTTAGTTAAGATCCAATCTACACATGATTCATGCATCAGGACTATTGTGTTTATCTGAAGTTGTGAGTTATATATAGATCAGATTGCACTTTATGACTGTTTCATGGAGAAAACTTACTAACTCCAAAGGGTCCCCATCCTTTTCTTCCCACTGTACTTGTTAACAGCCACATTTATCTCCCCCTATCTAGCAGTCGGGTGCATAGCACATTGTGCCATGTTTCTGATGAGATTGTGAACATTTTTACTAGCTAAAAAAGTGAATAGCACTTCTCTGCATTTGTTATTTTTAACGTTACACCTCCTCCTGTGATGAGACAGTTTTTTCTGCTATATTTTCTCACCCATGTAATTGTTTTTATTTCATGTTTTGTCAGCGTGGGAGTGGTGGTAAAGCAGCCTCCAGCCCAGCGGAGAACTACCACCTGGCCCGACGTCGCACCCTGCAGGTTGTCGTCAGTGCCCTGCTGACCGAGTCTGGCTTCGAGAGTGCGGAGAAGGCAGCAGTGGAGACGCTCACTGAGATGATGCAGAGCTGTACGTATGAATCCCACAGCCTCCAGATTTATTTTCCTCTATGACATATGACTCAACCACACTTTTAGTTACTCATCAAGTTTTTGTTTAACTTGCGTGAGTGTGACATAAATAAAAATTGGAAACAACATGACACACGTACCCCAATAAATACAACCTAGTGGAAAACATTCAGTATATAATTAACTGTGTACTTGCATCAGCACTTACACTACTGTGCACCTTGCTACATGTAAGTTATAAAACCAAAAGAATTATTAACATCTCCTTGGAAGGGGTGACCGTGTAATCTGCAGTTGTATTGTTTGGTAGTAAAACTGATTTTCATTCCATGTTTATGAAGCTTTGTTAAACTTGTGACTCAGAAAATTAGGTCGGATGATACACCTCATTAAAGAGCATTTTCACAGCTGGAAATCAAGCGATGTCATAAAATCTGGAGTGTTTACAGAAATGGGAATGATGCAAGTGTTTTTGAAATGTTGGCCTAGGAAGAGATTTAAAAAAATAAATAAATAAGAAAGGACTGTGAGTTTTACCACAGCCGACATCGTGACTTGTCATAGCAGTGGAAAGCAGCTGGACTCCACTAAAAAGAGATCTTGCTTTTGTGCATGCTGATTTACTGCCCTGTCTGGGACTGGGACTCTTAAAGGAACTGAGGCAGTGTTATCAAAATAATATCAAAATGTTGGCTTGGAAAAAGTCTGTTGCTCCAAAGGGAAAAGTCCAACAACAACCAGATTACTTTATGATTTGAAGGCTGTTGCTGGCCTACATAACAACAAGGAAGTAAGCTCTTCTTTTTGGTATATGGCAACATTATTTTAATTTGGTTTATACTCAGAATTGTGGATATAAGCCATTAAATGAGAGATATGAAGTAGTTCTACAAGTTGTTCTGTATAGTTTTAAAGCCTGCAGGTGTACAACACTAGTAGAGATGTACCAACTCTACTAGTGTTGTACCAAATACTCAGAAAAAATAGAGGATAAATACATCCCTTTTCCCTTTTGAGTTGCTGTACGTGTCTCTGCCTTTTCCCTTTCCCCCAATTTTCAATTCAGTTTTATTTATATAGCACCAATTCTTTACAAAATACTCTCAGGGGATTTTACATGATGAGGTCAATATAATCAGTACTATGAGAAAAAAACAGAGATTTCCTCCTTTAAGCAGCACTTGATGACAGCGGGAAGTACAATCTCCCTTTTACCAGAAAGAAACCTCTGACAGAACCAGACTCAGCAACAGAAACAACAGACAGTAGACCTTTTACAGTATTTATTTTTATCTGAAGCATCTCTCTGCTGTAGCTGTTAATATTGAATTGATATTTGTTGATGATTCCTTCATACAGAACTTTGATCTTATGCTTTTCTGCCAATCTCATTGTGAAGCTGTCTGTTTTTTTTAACCATGACTGTGTTTTTGTCCCTTTGTTTGTTAGATATTACTGAAATAGGTCGATGTGCTAAAGCATATTGTGAACATACAGCCAGAAGCATCCCAACCCTGTCGGACACAGTGGTCACGCTCATTGAAATGGGTAAGAAGATGAGGACAGTAACATATGAATTATACGCAACAAACAGAACATGAAACAGATTAGATATATTTTTTTTTTTCTGTCTCTGAAGGTTTCAATGTGGACACACTGCCTGTATACGCCAAAAGATCACAGAGGATGGTCATAACTGCTCGTGAGTGTGCACTTAACTCTCCACTGTTAAGTTATGAATTGTTAAGTGGTAGACTTAATTACCTCCACCATGGAGGTTATGGTTTTACCTGCATTTGTCTGTCTGTTAGCAACATTGCAGAAAAATTAACAGAACCGATCCCCTCCAAAAAGAAAAAAATAGCAGGGGAGTGGGGTATTACCCATTGGATAAGATCAGAGGATGGGATCTTGTCCAAAACAAAAATTAAGAAAGTATTCTGTTATGAGTGAATGTTTTAACAAGATAATGTTGCTATTTCACCACAAGAGGGCAGCAGTGTTCAGTCTGTAGCATCAGCACAGTTGGATTATGCCTTGGTGGAGATGTGTGCTCTCTCTGTGTATTTTACACATGATAACTGTTTGTATTTTGTACTCAAATGTAACATATATTTGTATTTTATCAATTTCAGCTCCAGTGACGAACGCACCAGTGACACCCAAAGCGCTGTCAGCTGGACAGAAACGCACACATCCGCCTCACATCCCGAGCCACTTCCCAGAGTTCCCTGACCCTCACACCTACATCAAAACCCCTGTGAGTCGGAGCCTCGCTGTAGAAAGCCTTTAAAAAAGAACTGACTCAGGTATTTTCACCAGTTCCTTTGGCTGTTAGAGTGACTATGTTTTTCTTCCTGCAGACGTACAGAGAGCCCGTGTCAGATTATCAAGTTGTGAGAGAGAAAGCAGCAACTCAGAGGAGAGACGTGGAGCGAGCCCTCACACGCTTCATGGCTAAGACTGGAGAAACTGAGAGTCTCTTCAAAGACGATATCACCGCCTTCCCATGTGTGTAGGCTCAGACGTTTAAGCCCTGATTGTCGGCCATGTTGCTGAAAGGAAGACATTGTGTTTGCATGAGTTCTGATCCCTGTGATTGTGTCGTCAGTGATCGCAGCCCGGCCGTGCGCCATCCCGTACCTCAGCGCCCTCCTGCCCTCGGAGCTGGAACTGCAGACTCTGGAGGAGACGGACTCTTCAGAGCAGGACGACCAGACCGACAGCGAGAACACGGCAGGAAACATCATCACGGTTAGTCTTCGCTGCGGCCGCTACACTGTTACCTCATCGCCACATTGTTTGAGTTCAGAGGAGTGATCATAAATGACAGCTGTGAATCCATCATTCTCAGATTTTTCCATTTCAAAACTGAATTGGAAAAACTGTTTGAATATTGACTGAATATTTCAATATGTCATGCTGTTATTGAACTGAAGTCAATTAGAGCCAGATTTTTTTGGAGGCAGCATCTAATGGCACTTGGGCATTTGTTTCACTTTTGAGGCCCTGTGTCTGCCTTTCATATACAGTCTATGCACGCATCACCAAAGAAAGAATATAACCAGATTTCCCTAAATGTGTTTCTTGTCCTTTAAAAGCGATGTAATGTTTACCGGTGCCTGCTCACTTGTTTTTCTGTTTCCATCGTCCAGGATGATCCAGGAGCCGACAAAGACGACTCCATGCTTCCACCCAGCGGCGTCGTTCCATCCGCCAAGGCCAGCGAGGACAACATGATCGACAACCCGTACCTCCGGCCGGTCAAGAAGCCCAAAGTGAGAAGGAAGAAATGAATCGGGTCCCACCCGAGCCAACAGACTCTCATTTGCCCCAGCGGTTGGTGCTTTTCAGCGGTCCAGTCAGTGATTCCCTCCGCAGAGAGGAGTGTGTAGAGGTGCTGGTGTTATAACGTTGCTGTGTGAGCCAGGACCAGCGGCTGCTTCTTCCTGAACAGTGGGACCAGGACTGCTGTTGACTATGATGCACTGACTGACTTCTGTTGAAGAAAACTGTTTTTGTTGTGTTTTTTCAGCAAGCACTCTCTTTGTTCAATTTTTTTTTTGTCATTTTCTAAGCAAACCGTACACACAGACCATACACAAATCCAGTCATTTTGTGAAGACAGGAAAATGAGTTTGATTCTTTTTTAAAAAATGTTTTTGCCATTGTTTTATTGATGGCAAAAGTTCAGTAAAATAATCTGAAAAAGACGCCGTCTCGTGTCCTGATGGGTCGTCATCTGTCAGCTTTAGAGTTAATAGTACAAACTCAGGTAGGCCACTCTGCTCCTCTGCTTCAGGAACTCCTTTTCATCGGGAAGCTGAGGAAACAAGAGCATCAGGTGTTTATGGATTTATCAGGAGCACATTTCCTTCACTGATACTGCACTGCATTTTATGAATAGCGAAATCTCTCATTTAAAACATCTTACATGCCAATTGAATATGTAAATTCCAGATATCTGCATCTAAATTATGACTAGTCAAAACTCCAAAGAAATGATCAAAGATATTGCTTATCTTTAAGAGGATTCAAAACTCAAAGTGAGGATATCTCACTTATAGTTTTAACTACTCATAATCCCAGGTACATACATCTACCATTCAATCCTGACTTGAAATACTCCAGTTTGCAATATAAAACAAGATATTTTTTTAACATTGTAGTTTTGACTGGTCATAAATGTATTGTGAAGTTGTTCAGTCAATTAAATGATAAAAGGGCACAATGGCATCTGTGACATCACTTCAGATGTCTAAAATTAAAATCTGACCAATCAAAATCTGTTTATAGTATTTACATTACAAGTCCAAATGTATAGTATCCAATATTCAGGTGGAACTTTTTAAATGTTAACATGATTTTCCATTTACTTCTACAACAGAAAACATATATCTGCACATCATATTTCTTAGAGTAAAAGTTTCATTTGGGGAAATGTACATTGAGAACAATTGTTTCAGGTGAGACATGATGGTTTATCAGACATCAAAACCTTACAAAGATTCTTGCATTTCTGGGATGAATTTTACAATCAACAGGTTTTACAGTGACGTTTGGTTTATCTTTCACCACCACCACCACCACCACCACAGGGAAGTACACAATGCTGGACTACTACTGCATATATTGCAGAAATAGTCCAATACCTACAATCAATATTTTAGAATTTAGTTTTTTGTATGAACAACCCAGGTAGGGGGTAGGAGGATTTAGTCTTAAAACTGAGTCATAGGTACATTTAGTTGAATTTAGATTTGGGAAGCAAAACATTCATATTGTTAAATTTATCAGGTTGCTTTGTTCACCTTCACCCTGAGTGACTTCGTCTCTGCCTGAGGCACTCTGGACCAGTCTGGACGCCCGAAGCACATTGGCCAGCTCACTTTCCTGTTTATTGCTACATCATGATTGTAGGTCCCAGGGCTGAACAAAAAAAAAACATCTGTCAGCACAGATCAGCACGGTTACTTTTCAGCTCTGTGTCTGTGTGTGTCTCACCCTGGACTGCTCTCGGCTGTATGTGGTCCCACTGTGAACCTCGATGTGGTGGAGCCGAAAGGTGTTTTGCCAGGAGGGGGGACTCTGGAGCCACTCGGATCCTGCTGCCGTGGATGGGGGTTTGCTATCTGCTGATGGAGAATTTGAAGACTTCTTTATTTTTAATGCAACACATTAAAGTTAACCTATTCCCAACAATATTGAGACAATATTAACTAATATTGAGATGACCTTTATGTCTGAGGCATTTCTCCATAAAGAAGCCTGAGATCAAGTAAAGTCTCACTCATTTGTTCACATTCCACACCTCTGATTTGTTAATACATTCTCTTCCATGATATTTTCTCTTGACATGGCCTATTATACTATGATATTTTTATTACATACTATACTATGGCATCTTTTAAAACAGAATAAACTATGAGATTTTTAACAGACTTTACTATGGCACATTTTATGACTTACTGCAATAACTTTTGTGTAAGTGCACGGTGAGTCTAACCTAATGAAAGGCTGTTGTTATCACACCCGTGTGCTCAGTGAATGATGGCTCCTTTGAGATAAGCCTGTATACCTCGTTGCATGGAGGAAAGCGTGGAGCAGTCCTTGCAGAGAGACAATATCCTTTCTTACTCTCAGGTTTCTTCACTGAGTTATAAAGCATGGTATCGTACTGTGAAGGAAATGTAAACATGTAAGTCACATCATGGGCCACTAAATTGCTTCAAAACAATCCTTTTGCAGAGAAAATATGTGCAACTTAGTCCATTGCGTACCTCATGGTTGTCATAGCAGCCAGGGCCGACATGCGGCGCCTCCTGTCGTGACAGTTGGTTTCCCAGCCGGTCCGGAGCAAAATGGATGGGAAATAGTTTCCTCTCCTGAGAGCTGCCAAAAGCTACTCTCCGAGCAGGAGCTGCGGACATTTTATAAAACGCACAACTCCTCAGCGAGTAAATAACGGGAAGTGGACGAGACAGAAAAGCCCGCGTGCCGTTAGCTGAGTATCGAACTGCAGAGATAGCTGTAGTGTTTTCACTTGCTGTAACTATGGCAACGAAGAAGCGCTCCCGTGTTGATTATAATAGTTATACAAAAATGACTTAGTAACTTTTTCAACATATATAACTTTTACCCTATTTATCGATCATTGATTATTTGAAATTGTTTTGATTTGATACTCTGATTAGTTTGTTGCTTTTGGGTTTTTTTTTAATTTTGTTTGTCTAATTAAGCATTGTGTAACTGTTTTTTTTTTTGTTTGTTTTTAATGCTTGATAAAATAAAGTTGTGATTTGTTATCATTTCACTATGGCATCTTTAGGACTTATGCTGCGTTCCATTTGTGTGTTTTTTCCGGATTTGTATCCGGAACGCATTCAACTGGGATGTGATGTCATTCCGTGCTGCGACTTCCGAGACGAATGGAACGCAGCATTATTGATGTAAGGTGTTGCCTAGGAAACGGGACATGACGTTGCGTTTTCGGCTCCTTTAATGACGTCGCGTTTTCGGCTCCTTTGATGACGTCAGTCTTTGGTCAGGTCACACTCTTGACAGAATTTTGACAGAGACAGACGTGTTTTCGATTTGGCTTCACAGACGACCTTTTATCAACATTTTTAACAACAGCAACATCTTTTTTAAAATTTCAAATGGCCTCCACAACAAGTTTTGAAAGAGCAGAGCTGATCTCAGGTGCGGTACGAACGCTTTCTCCATTAGTATTACAATTTGTGGAAGGGCTCTCTGACAGCCAGAAAAATATGCTGCGGATAGGCCAGCCTGATGCCGTCACCAAAGTTTTCATGGCAGAACTGCTCATGGAGATTGTGCTAAAGTTGAGCAACACCTTATACAAATCAGTACTGACCAACCCGACCGTTTTGGACAAAGATGTGGCGTCCGATCTCCGCGAAGGGCTTTCTCAGAGTTTTCATTTGGCTTTACAGGTAAGTGTGAACTCAGAGAAGCTGGGAGAGCTCCTTGTCAGAGAGATTTCAGAGAGTGTTAACTCTGATGTCTTGTTGACTGAGGAGCCCACTTCACCCCGGGTCACGCCGCCAAAGAGACTTAACAAGATGGTCACACTTTTCACCGAAATGATGAAGGAATTTGTGGTGAAAATGAAAAATAAGATTAAATCTGGTCCACAAAAGGCTACTGTCAACATGACAGACTCTTTTAAGAGTGGACCTGTGGGGCTAGTAGATGTTGAGGAACCACGTGGTTCCACCTTTGAAGGCTCTTACACCACCACACCGGTGGAGGCGTTTGTTCCCGAACCAGAAGATGGTCCGTACACCACCACACCGGTGGAGGCGTTTGTTCCCGAACCAGAAGATGGTCCGTACACCACCACACCGGTGGAGGCGTTTGTTCCCGAACCAGAAGATGGTCCGTACACCACCACACCGGTGGACCGTATCAAGCAGGATGATTCAGATGGTGACCAACGGTCATCTGCATCATCTAAACAGACTGAAGCTCTGCAAAAATCCCAGACAGCATCTCAGGACAGTATTGATACGGCAGCACTGAAAGCTGTCCAGGAGGCCATCAGGACGGCGGCCGATGAGCTGATAGAGCCCCTTCTGCAGGACCTGTCAGACACTGAAAGGGAACAGGTAAAGTCTGACTGTTTCGAGCTAACTGAGGCTCTTTCAGAGGAAATCGTTGAATCGATGATGAACGAAGTGAAAAGTCAGACAGAGTCAGGTTCAGGAGAAAGCAGCCCAGAGGCCAGATCTACGATCCTGTCATTTAAAACTGTGCAGGATAAAATTAATACTTTCTTTGCCAAGCTGTTTGCCAAGACTGCCATTCACCGCAGTTTGGCTCAGCTGAGGTCTAAATTTCCTTCCTCCCAAGTTGTCTGCACCGAGCCAGTGGAGGAAGTCATAGAAAGTGTGGACAGTCTGCTGCAGGTGGAGGAGGAAGAACCAGGCAGGACAGAGATGGTCCAGTTCTCAAGACTCAGAGAGATTTCCCTGGGGAGGAATCTGA
>OOFC01018266.1:0-19633 GCA_900323345.1 Pseudochromis fuscus
GGAGTGGTGGGATAGTGATGCGAGAGGCTTTAATGTAGTGATGGGTCTGTCAGCACCAATGGGTCGGCGCATGTGTTGAACTCACAGAGCAAAACCCCGTGTCGGTGTGTGTATCGCATTAAGAAAGTCACGTGACGAAACAGCTGCTGTTTCGCCAATCGCCAAAATGTGTTTATAAGGAAGCGCGTCGGTCAGCGGGATTCTTACCTCAACATATATAAATAAAATCTTCCTTGCCCCAAAGACAAGTACATAAACATCCTCACACAGTCGCCATTATGCTGAAAGCAACGAATTGTCATGAGCAGGAATATCGTCGCATTCAGGTAAATTTGCATAAATAAACAAACACAAGCACGTGGACCTCTGTGGCAGTCTGATCCCTCCTGGTGTATAGATGACACCAGAATAGACATTTTAGTCATTGTTTGGTTTGGACACATCCATACACAATTCTACGCCATGGCTAGGTCAGTAAATCAGTATGTCAGCTGAGTCTGTCAGCTAGACTGCCTGTAATGATTGTTAAGATCCAACAGGTGTCAGTATTGAGCAACACAGTACCGACACGTATCGATACAGTTTGGGTAATGTGTCGCAACGCTTCATGAGGCCTCATCTACCCATCACTACTTTAATGATGACGTGTCGGTCGGATAAATGCAACCTGGGCGTTCAGAGAGAACTCGCACGGCAAAAGATTGGATCTGATTTAGGACCACATATCCAAGTGGTCTGGGTCGTATTTGAAAAAATCAGATATGTTGTTCAGACTTTCATGAAAAGATCAGATACAGGTCGCATGGGGGCAAAAAAATCGGATTTGAGTCCCTTTGTCTGAACGTAGCCAATTTCTCACTCTTTGCAAAATAATAATTTCCCCAAACAATGTAAATAATAATATGCAGACCTCCAACTATTAACTAAAGATGGGCTAAAAACTGAGACTTGTTTTGCCCGAGCTTGGACTTTTCAGAGAGAGGAGAAAAAGCAGAATTTCAATGAGTTAAATGAACTTTTTGTTGCAAAAGAAAACATGATTATTATTCACAACAAAGTGGTTTTAAACGTCTAAAATCGGAAAGTAACATATTGTCAGTTTTGGCCTTTCCGGCGTCTTCTCTGACAGCGGATAACGCCAACCTTTATCCGTAAACGAAGTAAACACCTAATGCGATTCCCTGAATTTGAGTATGCTAATGCTATTCAGCTGGATTTCAGCCAACGTGCCCTCGCTCACTTACCTGGATTTACCTAATAGCTGTCTGCACCCAGAGGGAAGATGCTACAGGCGAGATTTCCTGAGGCGTCTCATTCAGACTGCATGATCACTAACTCTCTAAAACACAGAGCGCTTTATACACTTAAATGAATGTGAAAACGTGCATGTACTTCTCAAAGGCTGGCGGCTTTGGGGGTGTGTGTGTGGGGGGGGCTTTGTCGCAGAAAACTGTCGGGTTTAAACAGACCCACAGCAGATGAAGAGATGTGAGAAAGATGTTGAACTGCGAGAGACGGAGAGAGGATCGGACAGAGATGGATGAAGCGACCGAGGGAGATGTGCATTTCTATCTGTCTTCACTTTATGTGTCTATCTGTATCTATATCACTTTGTCTATCGGGCTGAACTCACACACTGTCCCTGAGTCGTCCTCTCACTCAGTCATACTAACTGAATTTAGGAAAGGATAAGAAGAAGAAAAGACGAAGAGGAGGAGGAGGGGGGGGGGAGAAAAGATCAAGACAGTCAGGTTTCATTGCTGCGACCCTTTCCTCCAGTGGGATGTTTTCTGTCAGCATCACTTACCACTCGGCCTCTGCAACACCACCCACACACACACACGCTAAAAACTTTACACCGAATGCATGAAAAGACTCACGCAGCCCGCTCGCTGTTTCAAAAAGCCGAGCCGCGCTGGATGCAATAATTTGTCCCTGGATCACCTGCTGCACAGCCATGAGCTTTTCCCTCCTCGCCAAGTTAGAGAGATAACGGCAGCGAGGAGAGGGGAGGAGGGGGGAGGGAGGAAAAAAAAAAAAGGGAGAGTAAGGGGAGGGGATGGCGAGGGAGGTGCGGGCAGAAAATGCTTTTGTGTTGTCAGCAGAAACATTGTTTTATGGATGCAGTGTTTACAATGGTGTTGCCATATTTTGTGTGTGCGAGTGTGTGTGTTGTGGATGTATTTGGCCTTACCTGTCCACGGGGATGAATTAAACCTGTCAAAGATTTTCCTCGTGCGTGTGTGTGTGTGTGTGTGTGTGTGTGAGAGATGTTGGGAGATGTATTAGGCCTGTCTATGGACACGTTGACTGTTTGTTTTAAGCCTGCCTGCGGGGCTTATGCATTCTGCATGAGAGTACTGTGCTTTATGTGTCAAACCCATTTGTTTGCCCAAATGCTCAGTGAAAGCACAAACACTCAGCGGACCTTTTGTTTGTCTAGTGTTCACCCACATGCACACTTGTTAGAGACACAGTCGCACACTCACACACACTCACAAAGTGGCACACACAAACGTGATCACTCGCACACTTTTGGCAGAGAGAGAGTCAAGTTGGCTGTTCAAAGTCAAACTTTCAACCTACATGCACATATGCATGTATTTTTCAAAGATTGAATCAGAAGAGAGCGGCTCTCGCATTAATGAGTCCCTTTGTTGTGTTTCTTGCATTTTTCTCAAATCCTCAGGCCTTTTGAATTTGAAAGTAATCAAGTTAAACTCTGATGTACAAACCAATATTTACGGTTCCAACTTTCTGCAAACAGAATTGTCTCCAGGTTTTAATGGGTTCGGTTTGGCAGCAGGAAGTGCACTGTTGGGAGTGGTGCAAATTTAGGGATAAATAATAAATACTCCACAAGAACAGTGTTCAAAACAAACAGCAAAAAAACTTTGGGTCTTCAACACCTTTTGGTCTGGAAACCTGTTTTTTCAGTTCCCTGTATGTACGAGCCTGGTTACACTTTAAAAGGATCAGATCATGTCCACAACCGCCAAGATGCATTGACATCCAGTCACCATGGAGGTGGTTCGACAACGTACTTGTTGTGATGTAAATGCTGCGTCCTCGATGAGGATGTAACAGAAACTATGTCGTCAATGTAATGGTGTAGAAGTGTGTATGGACAGTATGGACGTGTCCTTACCGATCTCAAACGATGGCTGAAATGTCCACACCAATGTTGACCCTTTTGCTGGTTTGCATCGTGCTGGGGTCCATGTAATCCATACAACCAGACAGATCAGACCACTACAGAGCTAATTTATGCTAATTTACCCAAATGCAAGCACCTTGCACAAGATTTAGCAGTGATAGTTTTCCTTATGACAATTTGTTACTTTCAGCATAATGGTGTGATTTGGTATTAGCCTAGCTAGCTCAGGTGGTACAGCATGAGTCTCTAAACTTTAGGGTTGTGGGTTCAAGCCATATGTTGATTGTGATAGTTTTTATTTAAAGGTAATATATTGAAATTTAGTAATATGTCCTCAGCCATGTCAAATTCAAACCTACACCCTTGCCACTTTTCTTAGTTTAATCTCATCTTTCGTCGTCCCCTGCGCTCATTTGGACAGTTTGCCTTCTTTGCTATTTAAGCTAACTGTGCTAACTATTTACAAAATCTAGCGATCTACTGGTGAGTGGCGTGAAAACTGACCCCTGGGCCCTGACGTTGCCGTAGTGACATCCGAACACAAGTGGTTGGTAGGACGCTTTGGAGATATATTTAATACAGGTGTAAACAAAGATGTGTCTCAGCTGTCCCCTTGTGACGTGATCGCAGAGGATGCATTTTAAAACCAAGTGTAAACAGGCTCAGTCATGTCTCTGCTGTTTGGCTTCTGCTGGATTCATCTCCTCCGTCCAATCACAGCGAGCGAAAAACAAGCGAAACAATCCACTGCATTAATGGTCTGAGGCTTTGATTTCTGTGTGTAAGTCCTCATTACATTGTTTATCAGCATATTCTGTTTTTGTTGTTTTGGTGACTAACTGCAACACGACATCCCTGAAGGATGAAGTTGTGCTCATTACAGACAGTGATCAGAAAGTTTAAGCTAGCAGCTGACGGTCAGTAAATACCAACGAAACACAGGCTGGCTGCTTGTTAAACCACCATGCCTAATTTCAATGCCCAGGTCTTAAGGTAAGCTGTATTTACAATATAAAAATATGGGATCCATCAGATGTGGCGGCTTTGAAGTTGTTTAAGTTGCTTTAGAGTTAGGCGATTCGGCACATGTGTGGTTTTTACATCATATAACCACACAGGTGTCTTAGCTACAAGAAACCAAGACCAATACTCCTCTTTAGGTCGAACGTCTTGGGGAAAAAGCTGGTGTATTAATAATTTGTGTGACCACTTGAAGAGAAATAGTCTGAAGATTTTTAGTCAGGAAAAGTTACCAAACATCTTTTTACTGTCTCAGTCAGTGGACTAGTTTCTACACTTGCTCTGCAACCTGAAGAAAATTTGATGGTAATATTTAACTGCAGAGACTGGAATACTCATTCATTCATTCATCTTTAGCACCCACTATCCAAATTGGGTCGCGAGGGTCAGCCCGAACCAATCCCAGCTGAGAATGGGCAAGAGGTGGGGTACACCCTGGACTGGTCACCAGGCTATTGCAAGGCTGGGACTGGAATATGTCATTGGGACTATCTGAATGACATGAGGCTGGTTTCAATCAGTTTATCACATCCAATTTGTATTGGTTTACTCCAGTAATTTCTTCACATACACATAAAAGTTAGTTCTGGAGTTCAACAGGGTTCTATGCTCGGATCACTACTTTTCCTTCGGGGCAGCAGTGGTTCAGTGGGTTGGGAACCGGAGGGTTGCTGGTTCAAGTCCTGGCCCTGAGGAAGTATGGAGCCTGGACTTGGTGGATGGAGACATGCCAGTCTGCCTCCGGGGCTCTGCTGAGGCTCCCCTGAGCAAGGCACCAAGAAATTTTGTTGGATGTGCTGCATGCTTCGACAATAAAGTCGTCGTCGTCTTCTTCTTCTTCGTATAGAAAACCAGAAGAAGTAAATTTTGTTGAGCTCCAAACATCACACGAAACCTCCAAACTGGACAAAAAAGGCCTCTATGATCTGTAAATTTCACATTTTAATTTAGTAATACCGAAAAGAAACACGTCATAAATGTAAGAAAACCTTGGAGTTATTTTTTCTGACCAGAACATGTCCTTTCACCCACACAAAGGGATGGTGTAAAACTTGTCCTTGCACTTGTTATTTCAAGGCAGGAATACTGTAATTTTTATATTTTTCATCAGGATGTTCTCAGATGTCTATGAAAATCCTTCAGTTGATCCAAACAGCTGCTGCAAGACCGACAAGAATCATGTCTCCTGTTCTACCTTCATTTTCTTGTCTCTTTGCGAGATCCAGAATCTGAAATCTCTCTCTTTACATACAGCGTTTTCAATGGCCACGATCCATCAAACCTTAAATACCCACTAACTTGCCTTGAGTGTTATTGCTTGTTGTTTCTTAAAGCTCTTGTTCTGTTGGAGATTTCTTCGCCTTTGTTTTTCCTCCTCAAGTGCTCAAGGGGGAGTTATTG
Organism: Pseudochromis fuscus; assembly: GCA_900323345.1. Lineage (NCBI taxonomy): Eukaryota > Metazoa > Chordata > Actinopteri > Pseudochromidae > Pseudochromis > Pseudochromis fuscus. Next base: position 5,579 of record OOFC01018266.1, read on the forward strand.
GGTTTCTCTCTAATAAATTTTAAGGGGGTGACCTTACAGTGTAAAGATGACTGTTATGATTTGGTGCAGTGTATACATAAATATATAAAAACTGAACAGATGAAAGGTTTATATGCCCGGTAAAATTGTCCCTTTCCATGTGGATGACTGCTAATATTATTTTGGCCTCATCTGTGAATCAGCGAGACATACTGTAGGTGGTCCCTTTTCTTTGTCGTAGTTGGATGAAAACCTTTGCCTGTATAATTATCATGTTTATTGTCATGTATAATCTTCAAAGCTAAGTCTGGTGAAGCCTGCGCCTCAAGCAAAATCTCTGCAGAAAGCTAAACCCCTCGCAGACTTTATAAATTATGGATTTGGACAGTCCTCTCTATTCACTGACATCCAGGGAGCTTTCCCATTAAGTCTTCAAATCTGCGAGTGTTGAGAATTCAGCCTCATGTGAAAGAAAAAAAACACACATAACTGTCACACTATTACAGTTGCAGGCAGGTAAACACACTGCTCTGTAGTGCAGACGTTGTTCTTGGAGGAATGTTAATGGCAGGAGTTGGAGGCAGATGGACCTTCTGCCATTAACATGCAAGTGAAAAATCAGTGCAAACAACCTGCATAAAAGATGCCACTAGGGGTATGAGAGGACTTAGATCTTTGTGTTTTTCTGGGGGAACTGACCCTTTCGCCTGAGGTCGCTAAGACCAAAGATGCTGGTTCCACTTTAATGAAGCTACGTTGGGTAAAACATCACCTCTCCTACATGCATAGGTGAGGTAGAAGTAATTAGTATTGGATTTGGGTATTTCCATCTGTCAAGCAGTACAGGAATGAGGAAGCAGGTTTTCATTCAAAATAAAGGGTTTTATTTACCCAAAACCCAATAATATAAACCATAAACTTAACAACCAGGTTTACATAAAAAAGGTCAACAAAATATATGTACCGTATTTTCCGTACTATTGAGCACCTGTCTATAAGCTGCTCTTGAATTTCTTTGAACAGTTTCATGTGGTCCACTCTGACCGGGTCTGATGTGACGAGGATAAATGTATCGGCGGCACGGAGCTTGCTAGCTTGTAAAAAGCTAACGAGCTTCGTGCCGCCGATACATGAGAAACACCGATGTTTAAGTTCAAAGCGTCGGAAAAAAGTAGCGGCTTATAGTCTGGAAAATACTGTAAATTAAAATGCTAGCTGATTAAAATTTTGTGCAGAATAGTAGATGTTTAAACTCTTCCAGCTAAAGCACTGTTCAACAATATGTGAAAATAATGCATGCAGTTATTTTGCATTTAGAGGATATCCTCTTAGACCAAATGAACTAGATGCTCACCACAGTCTTATTTTGGGTTATTATACAGTTGTCTTTCATGAACACCAGTGAAAGATAATGGGTTTTGTGAAGGAACACATTTGCAGATTGTTATTGAGATGAAGTGATGTTCACATAAAACCCCGTGTCACAGAGAAAAAAGATAACCAGTTAGTTTCCTGCCAGGACAGGAAGGAACGGAGCTCTGGTACGTCTCAGCACACTGGTGGCAGGTAGCTAATAACACAAGCTGAAATTTGGACAGTGTAGAAAACTAAATTAATTCCAGCCTTGGTCTGTGACGTTTGTTACACTCAGGCATATTATTTCATATTGGAGCTCGGGGTAACAAGTCGGCTTCATTTTGGCGAGCTGTGCTGTGTTTGTCTGCACTGAGACACAGATAAATATCATCTTACTCACAGAAGTTTAAGATTTCTTTTCCTGGGTTCTGGATATCTTTCCCACTGGCATCTTCTCTTTGCTGGTTTTTCCCATCAGAAAACTGTCAAAACTCCACTTTCTTTTTTTCTTATGCTTCCTCTCCTCCTTTTTTGTCCCCATTCTAGTTCCCATTCATTTAGGACAACGACAGACACAAACCGTGTTTTGTAAGTTGTTACACAGTAAAAGTTACACAAGTTTGACACGGTTTAAACTGCAGTTTGTGTAGAAGCTTGTGTACTTGTGAAGGAATGAGCAATCATAAATGCATGGTGCTTTTTGTACTTATTGAACTAGTGTGTTACAGGACAAAATACAGTTGTGTTCTGTTAATCTTCCTGTCAGTGCAGGTGCTTTCGTTGCTTGAATCGATGTCTTTGCATTTTCTAAATAACTGCTTCACTTTGCTTGCTGCAGTCGTGGAGATTGAAAGTAGAAATTTGTGCATTTGCAGATTTCTGTGGAAATCAGGAAGCAACAACTTGGAAATCCAGGTTGTGTTTTTCACGCTGCGTCTCTCCTGTCTCTTCCTAGATTCATGGTTGGGGACTTGTCGGATTCAGAAGGTGATTTGTCGTCTGAGCCTGTGGTAAAAGAGGTGGAGTTTCAGGGGACTGAGGAGACGCACACAGCTTATAACCACGGCACAGAGCTCATTCCCTGGTAGGAAACGCACAAACATGGACAGTTACTGCACCTTGATAGATATGCTGCAATCACCATGTCTCTTTTTCCTAGGTATGTGTTGTCCTTACAGCCAGACGTTCACCAGTTTCTGCTGCAGGGGGCTACAGTCATTCACTATGACCAGGACAGCCACCTCACAGCTCGCTGTCTGCTGCGACTGCAGCCTGATAACACAACACTCACCTGGGGTAAATACTGCAGTGTCTGGTGTGACATTGGTTGTCCTTGTTAGTAATTTTTAGTTAGTAATGATTTATTTTGTCCAAATGAGACTCAAATGTGTCTGCTTATTATTTTAATAATCTTGATTCTTAAACTATTGGATTTTACAACATAGATGTACCACCAGTGAGTCACTCTGCCATTGTTTTAGTCACACAGGGTGTAAGATTGTTCTCAGATTAATATTTTAGGATGAACTTGAAATTGCAAGGAACATTCAAGGAAGTGCGTATGTGCACTTCGAGCAGATGAGTATGCTTTTATCTCTCCGACAAGGCCCCTCTTCCCTCACATCATTATATTTTAAAACAGGCCTCCATGATCTAAAGCATCATATTTCCTGTGTTATATGATGTTTTAAACACACTGAACATGTGTTTATCCCAAGTCGATAAGCACCACATAGTTCATAACACATGCAATTTAAACTGGTTGTAAATATGTACATTTGTGCTTGACATCCTCAATTTCCTTTTGTATTTACTACATTTCAAACAAATCATAAATGTGTTGATTTATGGCAGGTAAGCCTCAGAGCGTAGGAGCTTCCCCCACGGAGCCACCACTGGGATTAGGACAGACTGTCGTGGCAGGACTAGCAGAGGGTCTGCTGGACCTCGGAGTGGTGAAGGTTTGTTGGAAATAGAAACAGTTTGAGAGTTTATGGAGGTTTGATTTTGTACGATTAATAACCAGTTTTGCATTTGAATATCATTTTCCCATCATGGGTTAACATGGAGTCTGATAATTGTGTTTATTTGAATGTGCAGGCCGTGTTTCTGGGTCATCACGGAGTTGATGTCCATGCTGTGTGTTTGCAAAACAAGCTGAGCCAGATGACAGTAGAGGAGAATGGTCTGAGCCTCCTCTACGGGCTCAGTACCACTGACAACAGGTCGGCACCTTGTTACCTCCAGCACCCTGCTTTAAATATCCACCTGTGCATTGCGACGATGGTACATTGCTAAAATACCTTTCTGTTTACTAAATATTTGACATTAGACTCCTGCACTTTGTGGCGCCCAATCACACGGCACAAACGCTCCACAAGGGCCTATCAGAGTTGGTGAATGCAACCAGAAAATTGAAGAAGTTTCCCGACCAACGGTTGCAGTGGCTGAGGAAACAATATGTCAGTTTGTATCAGGTAAACTCAAATCTGATGAAGTTTCATTAACAATACTTATTTTCAATCAGCCAAAGTCTTGTAAGAATTTAAACTGGCTGCATAGGAAGCTGTTGAATAAAGGGAAAACAATATTTTGCCTGATTTGGATCTTAACCTGTCTTCCTATGTAATCCTCTACTAGGAGGAGGGCAGGTATGAAGGCCCAACTCTGGCCCAGGCCATTGAGCTCTTTGGTGGACGGAGGTGGAACATGGGTACAGGTGGTGTGGAGAAATCTGGCGCCCAGAAAAACAGTCCTCTGAGCATCAACGATAAATCCAAGAAGAAGAAGAAAGTTCTTGTCAGGGTCAGTAAATAGACAAGTTCTGTTTGTGTCTGTCTTTGTGCTTTTGACAGTGCAAGGAGCCAAGATAACATAAGTCTCGTCAACTCACAGGGTTGTAGATTTTAAAACTGGAGAGTTACTCATGTTTTTACTCATCCAAAACAGGGAGACAGTGGTGATGCCACTGATGACGAGATGGTTTCCAGGAAAACGCGAAGCTGTAAAGAAGGACTGTACCGAAACGGTCCAGAGTCTGACAGCATCGACCAAGAAGATCCAGGTGACAATTTATGGTCCAATTTGTAAAAATCATCATTTGTTTGGACGTCATTTTGGAAACCAAGCAAAGATACTTGAAGATCTTAGGACATCAAAATCTTCTCGTTTCCTGTAGTGCACGTTAGTATGTCTGTGTGATGTTTATTTCCTCTCAATCCTCTTCTCGCCTTTACAGAAGACAGCTTCCCTGGACCATTCTCCCTCTCATCCAATAAGAGTCCTGGGTTGCTAGCCTCTTCTTCCTCCTCCTCCTCTTCCTCCAGCATGACAGGGTCCAATCAGTCCCGTCCACAATCCTCTCCAATCCTGTCAGGAACAACCAAGTCACAGTCAGGGTATGTGGTGGAAAAAAAGGCTGAAGGTTGCCAACTTTGCCCTTGATGCTTTTTTTAATACCAATGGATCTGTTTTTGTTTTCTTTGTGGCAGTACTTGGAGCAGCAGGTCGTGGCACGGTCGAGGTAAAAGCTGCTTCAAAGGCTTCCAGAACCTCATGATTTCTGACAGCACAATGAGCTTCATTGAATTTGTTGAGCTCTTCAAATCATTCAGGTAAATGATTCAACTAAATCTTGTTTTGTTTTTCTCTCTCTTTTTGGTGCAATATAACCGGATGTCTATACTCAGAGTTTTAAACATTTGACCGATGTTCCTGTTTTATCAAGGAAATCTGGATTGAACACATTTTTCTAGTTAATAATCCAACATTGACTTGATGCTTTGATACATGGACAATGTGCAGTTTCTCTTTTGCATTTTACCGTCTTGCTCCCTGTAGTTACATAATTGTGGGGTTCTTATCAATTGCAGCTAAAGACACTGATTAAACAAATTCAACAAATGCCTCTCGAGGTTATCATGCCTTGGATATTTTCCAAGGATTCTTCTCCGTATAATATTTAGATTGTGTATTTTTTTTTCCTGTCAAATGGACACCAAAGTCTTGCCTTGATAAGGAAAGCATTATTCTCATACCAGTCCTCCTACATTTCTTAGATTGCCAGGTATCCTTTCATCTGCTGCCCATTAGTTTCCTTTTAAACTGTGCTCTTGCACAGCAACAGCAATGTAGAGAAAATGTAATCGATTCAGTTTATTGGTGTCTCAAAAACTCTGCAATATCTTCATAAGTGAAAAGGTGAAATGTATCAGATGAAACTGTTCTGTGAATGACCTGCTGCTGATTTTGAGTCTTAAAGAACCTTTCACCTCTTAAATATTTTTTTTTAGTAGAGAAAGTGAAAAGAACAAATTGCTGACAAATAGCATCTTCCTTATTTGACTGAAAAAACAAATATAGAGGAAAAATAAATGGGCAGCTTCATCCCTTTTCTGAATACCTGCAGAATTGAATGTAACTAGAACTGTCAATAAAGTTTTTGGTTACAAATCTGATTCAGTTGATGTGTATCCTTGTAACTTTATCCACACACAGACTCAAGTCACATTAAAAAAATCTAAAACATTTGATAAAATAATAGCGTGTCAGTGGCTAAATTTGGGCTGAATTTTCTGAACTGTTTTCTCAACAGTATCCGAAGCAGGAAGGACCTGAAGGAGCTGTTTGACACCTTCGCTGTCCCCTGCAGTCGCTCAAGTCAAGAATCATCTCCTCTTTACACCAACCTCCGGATAGATGACAGAGATACGGGGCTACAGCCAGACCTCGGTAAAAGAAATATTAGTTACAGCCGTCAATAAACGTATGCGCTGGAACTTTCTCACCCTAACTTAATATCTTCCTCCCTTTGTTCAGACTTACTCACCCGTAATGGATCTGATCTCGGCCTGTTCATACGAACGAGGCAGCAGATGTCCGACAACCAGAAGCAGATCTCAGATGCCATTGCGGCGGCGAGCATCGTGACCAACGGGACAGGGGTGGAGAATTCATCGTTGGGTGTCTTGGGATTGGCTATCCCTCAGCTCAATGACTTTTTAGTCAACTGCCAGAGAGAGCACCTGAGCTATGATGAGATCCTCAGCATTATACAGGTAGAGTCTGGACAGAGAGGGTGGGATGAATGGATGAAAGAATAAGATAAAGATAAATGGTGGAGAAAAAGAACATATACTGTAGAGAGAAGTATAAAAAAGCCTGATACAAATGTGTAAATTTCAATTCATCTACGTGGAAAGAATACAGACGCAAGAGGAAAATGGCTTTTTGATCAACACTGTTTTTTTGTTGTCTTGCAGAAATTTGAGCCATCATCAACCATGAGACAAATGGGATGGATGTCATTTGAAGGTTTTGCAAGGTATTTTAAAAATACATCAAATTAAACCTTTATGTGAAAACTAGAAAATCGACTTTATTGCAGAACAGTAGAAATCGGGCAAGTTTCTGTTTCTGAATTACATGTGTTTATAGTACATCATTTGATTACAGTCTGAGTGGCTGTTGGTTGTAATCAGTGCAAAAGCATCATGGATTGTTACCTGACCAGCTGCTTGTTTCCCAGGTTCCTGATGGACAAGGAAAACTTTGCTTCTCGTAATGAGGAGTCTCAGATGAATCCAGAGGAGCTGCAGTACCCTCTGTCCTACTACTACATCGAGTCTTCTCACAACACTTATCTGACTGGACATCAGCTCAAAGGAGAGTCGTCTGTTGAGCTTTACAGTCAGGCAAGTCAGACATTGATTTATTTAAGTGTATGATGATTTTTTTTCCCCTGTTTCCAGAGTTGATATGTATTTGTGTCTTGCTTATTTAGGTGCTGCTGCAAGGCTGTAGAAGTGTGGAGTTGGACTGTTGGGACGGAGATGATGGCATGCCAGTTATTTACCATGGACACACACTGACCACTAAGATACCCTTCAAGGTTAGAAATGCAGATTACATAAGTACATAAGTACATTATTGGAAATCAAAGGATCAATCATGGTCTCTCCGTACTTTCCCTCTCTCATGCCTTGCTGCAGAAATTACACAGTTGTACTAGTGTATGATGTGTTGATATTGACAAATCCAGGCAGAAATCACTTGGTTTCAGAAAAAGCAAACAAATCAGAACTTTTCAGATACACAGGAGGGCAGCTGAGTTCACCAGCCTACCCCTGTGTTTAATATGAAGCTGTAACTCAGGGCTGTTTTACTAAATCTCATTTGTATTGCTTTTCACTGAGTTTTATTGTCAGATATTTGGCTCGCAGTGCTGCTTCTGAAAATTTATTCCCTCCCATGATCCTCCAGGATGTGGTGGAAGCAGTCAACCGGTCTGCATTCGTCAACTCCGACATGCCGGTCATCCTGTCTATAGAGAACCACTGCTCCCTCCCACAGCAACGCAAGATGGCGGAAATCTTCAAGGTATGACGGCAGCTGTATGGAAAATGTAGACTGGTTACATAGATATGGCTTTACTTATCAGTGTGTGGTTAACTGGTATCTGATGTTATTGGTATTGAATTTTCAGACAGAAAAAAATTCAAACTACTGAATTAAAAACAACTACATCCACACTACTCCACAAACGTTTTGAGCTGCTTTGGGCATTTACAGATTTCTAGCCTGAAGCTTGCTTTTAATAATCTTCAGGCTACAACTCTTCTTTTTTTCAAGTCATACTGTAAACTTCAAGGCCACACATATCTGGGCACGACAGATACATCATGGAATGTCATCGTGCTTTCATCTAACGAAACTTCCCAGCATCTCATCCTCCCTGGAGACCATCCTCTGAGTAGCTTGATAAAGAGAAGTCTTTTATGTTCAGGCAGCTCTGTGCCTCTGGTCAGCTTACATCATCATGGTCTTGTTTATTTGTGATGTTGCTTTTCATCGATAAAAGCACTTTTATTTTCTCTCGTTCGGGATTCTTCTGCAGCTTCTGAACTTTCTGAGCTTTCATTTGACACTTCCCACATCACTGGACTGGTGAACGCTCCTGACCTCATTTGTCGTGTTTAAATACTTTTTCCGTTAGACGGTGTTCGGGGAACGTCTTGTGACGCGTTTCCTCTTTGAAAGCGACTTCAGCGACGACCCTCACCTGCCGTCGCCGCAGCAACTGCGCGGGAGGATCCTCCTCAAGAACAAGAAGCTCAAAGCCCATCAGGCGCCTGTTGACATCCTCAAACAGAAGGTCGGGAAGAAACACATCCTGTCCACACATATGTATCAACACGTACATAATTTATAATTGATATAAATGATCCTGTGAAGAACCTTCCAGGTAGCTTTAGTGCACTAAATATTTAGCACTGTTGAACATTAGAGTGCTCTCATACATAAATAATACAAGCAAATGTGCTAGCAAAGGAGCTAGCTAGCAAAAATAATTCGCTGTACAGTAGATTGTCTGTAGATAAAAGCATTAATAGTTGCATTTAATGGGTAGCTATAAATTATACTTCATACATCATTTTACCTGTACAGGCTCACCAGCTGGCCCACATGCAGGCACAGGCCAGCAACGGGTCGCCGGGGGTTACTTCACCTAGCAACCATGCAAATGAAGAAGAGGAAGAAGAAGAAGACGAGTATGACTATGACTATGAATCTCTATCAGATGGTAAGGAGACCTGCAGCGGGGTTTGTGATTGGAAACACAAAACTAACACAAAAACTCAACTAAGTACTTACAACATTTCCAGCAATTCTAACCTAATATTGACTTTTATGTTGTAACCATTGGGTCATTTTCTGTTCACTACTTTATTCTGTCTCTCTCCTTTTTAACACTTCAATCACTTTTTGTTGACACTGGATTCTCACTCTTTTCCTTTCCTATTTTATTTTCCTCGTTTTCCAATTAGCCGATGGCCTCACAGCCTCTACTGCCTCGTATGGCCTTGAAGGTAAATGCACAGCTCTGACGCGCCTCTCTAAATACCATTGTTTCCCTATGTTTTTGTTACATAGTGGCAGTTGGTGACCTTTCACAGATTCATTTCATTCTTGAATAAGTTCCTTGTTAGTATCTTAAAATTTCAACATAAAATGCTATTTTACGGTATTGGCACTGAAGTTAAAATTGACGAGGATGTTATGGTTAATGTGTAATTACATGGGAAACATTGGTATGCAGAAGTGCACTGGATCTGCATCACTGCTGTAGACTGATTCTGGTGTTATGCGACGTAGCTGCTGTAGCTGCTAGCTTCCTGCATGTTGTGGACATGGGGTTATGGTCTGCTGTGCTGTAGCTGTCTTGCATGGTTACCAGCAGTAAAATTACATCATCTGGTACCAAGCAAAAGACAAAACCAAAAAAAAAAATCCATCTAATCTATTTGAATGTCATTTTGTGGAAGTTGAATAAGAAATAATGAATGTGCTAATGCTGCCAGCTTGAAATAATGACTGTGTTGTAAGACGCTCTCCCTCAGCCACCACCCACTCTGGAGAAATAAGGATGAGGTGTTCTTCAGTTTTAACAACTGTACAAACAAATCCTACTCAAGCTCTGCTTTGTAATTGCTACAATTCCCTATCCGAGCATATTTATCACTACTAGATTGCTAACAGTGGATGGTTAGCAACATCAGGAGTGTTTGTTATGATGTGCACTTGCTTTATCACTATTATGTAATGGCAGCATTATGAAGCATACCCACCATCCAGCCTGCCACAGCATCTTTTCCCTTGTCAGCTGAAGTAATGCTATCATCGGGATTCAAAATAATTAATACTTTAAATCAGATTCTCTCATTGTGAACAGTGTTTCGAGGACCATGTTGTTGTTTTTTGTGTTGTGATGTGAGCTTGTATTGTTGGTCTTTGGACTGCTTGTGTGATGCAGTATGTTGTAGATGTCAGGACAGGTAGAGGACTTACAGTCTAACTCACTGAAACATATATTATTGTGAATATCATCCTATTTGGAGGCTTGTGTATGGAAAAAACACTTTTTTTTTTTTAAACATATAGTTTTCAAATAATGTACCATCAGCATTATTTTGAATTCTCCCACAAACACATCACCTCCCTTCCTCCACACTGTATTTTGTCAGTGACCTCGCCAGTGGCTGGGCAGGCTCATCAGGGAAACAAAACAAAGCCATCTGGTTTCTCAGGCCCTGCGCTGCCCCCACACTAAACAACAGACCAGGGGGAAACTACCCTGTCCCGGTCCCAGTCCCAGGACCACGCTCTCCTAATCCCTGCGCTCTGCTCGTCCCTGTCAGAAGAACTTTACCGGACGTGGACCTTCCCAAAATACATCTCTCTGATCTAAACCTTGTAGCCTGGTTCAGATGTGTGACATGAAATCACGTGAGCACTAAGTTGACAAAGTTGCTACCTCCTCCAGTCACAGTCTGGTCCCTCTCACCTCTGTGGCTGCTGTCTGCAACATTGTGTCTTTCAGCCATTTTTAAAGTTTCAAATGTCAAGAATCAAAGTTTTATGTGACACAAAACTTTTTGAGCTGATGTGTTTCTTTTTGTGGTTTTGGCTGTGATAAAAGTGTTGGAGGAATGGGAGTAGAGGAGGGAGCACTCCCTGCAGCTTCTTCTGTTTACAGTTGAGAGACACTGCTTTAAACATTAGCAAGGAGGTGCCTTTGTGAAGGAGCGCGCTCATCAGCTCTACAAGTAGTCAGGGATTTTCTAGATAACGACTTATAGATTTCCTTTTTAAACTGCTCTCTTAATTGTTGCCACTTGTGCAAACATTTCCTCCCATTTGAGATGGATGCCATACAGAAGAGCTAGAATTTCAAAATAAAAGTCATCTAAAAGAATGCAGGGTCACTGTACAGGTTTGGATTTTTTTCTTTTTGTGGAAATTCATCGCAATAAAAATACTAAACATGCCTGTGATCTGTGTGTGAAGCTGTGGTTAAATGGTGAAGCTTCTAGTAGTGTTTTAGTAAAGTTAGAGTAATAATGTTTACACAAGAAGTAGATTCCCAGTTGCTAAATTTCCTCTCCTGATACATATGTCTTACTGGTGATTCAACATACAGTAAATCAAGAAAAACTGGGTCACCACTTATGATACATTGGATCCAATCTTGTCTGCTATACATAAAAATTATGCATTATAGATGGTATGCAGGAATTTCATTAAATATACTCTGATTTTAATAATATTGCACATACAGTAGATTTTGTCCTTAAGGTGAAAAAATGATTTAAACACTGGTATCTCAGTCTTTTTATTCAGCGCATCATTCAACATCACGCCACTTTAGTTCGTTTGTTTTTCAACTCCATTTGTCAAAGTAACAATTTGCTGAGATGTGATCACAGCGCACTCCTCGTCTGCTTCTTTTGGCAACCGAGCAAGCTAACATAAGGTTTGTTTGACGTAAAGCCCAAGTGTCATCTGTTTCTTTTCCCCCCTAATAATTTGTTGTTTTCGTCTGTGTAGATAACATCCTGGATGACAAGCCAGAAGGCAAGAGCTCGGCAGACAAAGAGGAGCAACCTGTTGATGAAATACCCAAGAGGATGAAGAAGGCTGACAGCACTGTGCAGAGCAAAGGAAAGGTAGAGGCCTAAAGTATTAAACTGACATGCAGTTAAAGAAAATGAGACAATATAAGAAAACACAATAGGGGAAAAAATGAAGGTGCCAGTAGCTATTGTCACATTAAAGCCTTATTTTATTTTACACATAATATCATAAAAAAAATAAAATACTTGATGTTCGAGTATGAAATCTAAATATGAACCTGGCATGGAGCTGTGGTGCCAAGTTCAGCCCCTGGTTCAGCAGTACATCCCTGTCTAGTAAAATGTTAACAGTGTTTTCCATGTCCAATGTCGACCCGCACCTGTAGGTGTTCGACATGGAGCTGGGCGAGGAGTTTTACCTTCCTCAGAACAAGAAGGAGAGTCGACAGATCGCCCAGGAGCTGTCCGACCTTGTCATCTATTGCCAGGCTGTGAAATTCCCTGGTAGGAAATAATTCATCTTTCAGTCTAACAGCTGTTCTCACTCTCAGTTTTACTGGATATTCTTAGTTTTACTGTATATTCTATTTTTTCCTGTCTTGTCCCGCTCTAATCCACTCCCATGTTATATTGAAAAGGTCAAACCTTTCCCCATATTTTTAATTTTTTTTTTCTTTGCAAGACATTTAATATCCCTGTGTTACACTCCATTCCTATCCCACACAGGACACCCACCAAGATGATGAATCCCTCCTCTCCCCATGGGAAAGATTTAGTTACTTAACAGTGCTGGTATGCCCTTAACAACACAACAACAGTACAGTTGTTTTATACTGTACAGGGAAAAAAAGGTTTCAGTTCAAACTGAACCTCCACAGTCACCCTCCACTTTAAATCTATGATGTTGGTTTAACTTTGAAAACTGCTCTCACTCAGAAACGTCTGTGCACTTATTAACTGTCTCTTATTTCCTCTTTATTAGAAACTGTCTTCATTCCTTGCTGCCATTTATCTCAAATATTTCTCTTTGACTGTTAAATATCATCCCTCTTATCGCCTCTTTCCTCCCTAAAGTATCCTCCTCTCGGTTCGTCTCCTCTTTTCTTTAAATGACATCTGCCCTTATAAACCCGCCTGTGTTTCCACTGGTATTTTATTTGTTTACTGTTTCCAGGAGCCTTGATATCTGAGAAAGAGGAAGCAGGGCAAGTGGCCCAATTCAGACAGACAGCAGGCTGCCTTGTGTTGTTGTCTGGACTGATTTCAGATGGACACACTACTTATACTTGTATACAAACACTTGAATGTTATTAAAAAGTGCTCTCCATTCAGAAAACGCAGGAGACATCTCTCATCTCAGACTGCTTGTTAGGAAAGGAGACAGAATTATTAACACTTACATGTGTTGCGTGCAATGTTTTTGCAATAGCAGATACCGTATTTTCCAGACTATAAGCTGCTACTTTTTTCCTACGCTTTGAACCCTGCAGCTTAAACACCGGTGTGGCTCAGTATCGGCGGCATGAAGCTCGTTAGCTTTTTACAAGCTAGCAAGCTCTGCGCCGCCGATACATTTAGCCTCGTCACATCAGACCCGGTCAGAGGGGACCACATGAAACTGTTCAAATAAATTCAATAGCGGTTTATAGACAGGTGCGCTCAATAGTCCGGAAAATACGGTAATTAATTTAAACACATTTTATTTTTTTCTTTTTGGAAAAAAACCTTTAATGCCAATTTTCTCTGTTATGGCTTATATTTTAGGAAAAATCTTATGAGTTGACAGAATAAAAGACAATCCTGATAAAATATAGAACTGAAAGAGACTTATTTAGTTTAGTTTAGTGCTATTAATAACAACCAAATCAACTCTGTTTAGGAAACATGCAGTAGGAGTGAAGCCTGAGATACAGAGGAGCAACTTGCTCTTCATGATAGAAACTGTTTATAGAAAATGAAACAAATTTAGATTCAGAGGGAAGAGAGACAATGATGTAATCATTGTAGTGTCTCTACTTTGTTTCATTATTGACAATTGTCTGTCTGCCCGTCATATGTGGGAACCTAGGCCTGTCTACGCTGTCTCCGGCCGGCTCGGGTAGAGGGAAGGACAGAGGAAAGAGCAGGAAGTCCATATTTGGCACAGCTCCATCTCGCTGCAGCTCAACGGGGGAGGTCGTGACTCAGAGCCGTACTCCTGGGAAAGGTAAGCAGTGTGGAGAGTATTAGTGTGAGTATATGTGTAGAAAATATAAAAATGAAACACAACTGCTATACTTACATGTGTGTTTACAAGAGTTTAAAAACT
>OOFC01018268.1:4783-20331 GCA_900323345.1 Pseudochromis fuscus
GTTTTGGGTATTTTATTTATTCTTTTTTTTTTATTTTTTTAACATTTTATTGGTTTTACCCAACATTTTGTTGTTTTTTTTACCCAAAATGTTGTTTTTTTCACTCAGTCTTTTATTATTATCTAGTATTTTATTGTTTTCACCCAATATTTTGTTGTTTTTATCCAACATTTTATTGTTTTTTTCCCAAATGTTGTTGTTTTCACTCAGTCTTTTATTGTTATCTAGTATTTTATTTTCACCCAATATTTTGTTGTTTTTATCTAATATTTAAAGGTTTTTACCCAATATTTTATTGTTTTTTTACCCAAATGTTGTTGTTTTCACTCAGTCTTTTATTGTTATCCAATGTTTTATTATTTTTACCCAATATTTTGTAGATTTCACTCAGCATGATATTGTTTTTACCCAACATTATATTGTTTTTATTCAGCGTTTTTATTGTTTTTACCCATTTTATTCTTTTCACTTTGCATTTTATTGTTGTTACCCAACATTTTGTTCGTCTTACACCCATCCTGCTGAGTTAAATTAACCCAGCATGTAGTTCGTCCAGTATGTACCCAGTTAAACATCCAGGTGGCAGCTCCTTGGACTGTGATTACAACACACTGGCCTCAGAAACACACATGATGTACAAAACATTTTCCCCCATAGATTAGTTCCCTCCTCCTGAAGCTGATGTGTTTATGAGGAGTTCAATATTGGGAACCACGATTTAAAAGAAGAGTTGTCTTTGGTTGAGTTAAAGATTTTGACAGGAAGCTGCATTAAAAACCAGAGGTGTGGAGTTGGAGGGAGGTCACTTCTTAGAGGACGGTCTAGTTACAGATGCTGTAGCGAGTCCTGGCCTGATGCTTCGACTTTGACTTTTCAATTTAAGAGTCTCAACTTTCTTCTTCTGTGATTTTTTCAGAGTACACCCTTAACTCTATTGGACACAAATGTGTTTGGCATAAATTATAAATATTTATGTGGTTCTGTTAAGTAGCACCACTTTGGCCAGTTGAATAAATGCAGCTACACAACGACCGTCTCCCTCTCAACTGTCCAGGCAGAGATTCAAATCGTCGTCACCCTTTATTTCCTCCCAGCCCGGATCTATTTTCAGTCAGCTTTTAGATATTCATCTTAACCTTTCCCATCAACCCGACAGAATCCACGATCCTAGCAAAGGCAGACGGCACAATCCCATCCCGGTGTTTCCCAGCCTCCTGACACTTGTTGTCCTCGCTGTTATTGTAGCGGCTTTGTGAACGTGGCGCTGACAACCATGGCGGTGTTGAGAGCCTGAACTCATTAGCTTTAATGACCAGAGGGGCCGGCCAGACTCGGCTGGATGTGCAGCCGGTGTCACTGCGTACCACCACAGCACTGTTTATGCAGTGGGCTCCCTCTCCTCCAGGCCAATTTACGTTGCCCAGTGTTGTGTATTTCACTGACTCTAACCTGATTATCTTCCTGCCTTGGTCCCCAGAGCTGTTCAGATGGATTACATTAGTCTAATGCTTCCCCTGGAAAGTGTTTCACCTTCTGTTCGGCTTTTACCAGAGACTCAGCAATTGCATTAGTATAAAATGTGGGTTTTAGACTTGTTTTTATTTAAGAGAGCTCCAATGAATTCCCGCCATCTCATATATTAGAGTATTGAGTATGCTTGACAAGATCTAAATTAAATTTGTTAAATTGGTTTGCTTTGGTTATGAATACACTTAGACACACAAGGAATAAGCTCAAGCCGAGTGGAGGTATTTTATTCACGAGCAGGGAAGAAGTCATTGTGATATATAAGGGATTCTTCCCCTATATATTATATATGTGTACCTCTTAGAAAATTCATAGTACACAGTGTTCACACAGTTTTTAACTGAAGTATTCTGTCGAGAACTGAACCCTCACACCTCAAATATCTGCCCGTCTTTATTTCTTTCTGATATTTTTAGGTATGAGTGAGAATCAAATGCATTTTAATAAAACACCAAAATCTTACTGAATTGACACTGTTCAGTAAAATGGGACAACACATCCGTTACACTATTACCCCTTTTCCACCAACCAAGAACCGATGCTAGTTCCCGGCTGGGACTTAGCACCAGTTCGTTGTATTTCCACCTCGCCACCTAGCCGCTGGGCTAAAACTGGTGCTAAGCAGGCGCCAACTCTTTGCTAGAGCTAAGCAGCGACTACACCAGGAGCTAAGGGAGCAACGGTAGAAACACAGCTAGCGATAGCAGAAGAGTAGAGTAATGAAAATACAGTAGCCACTGACAGTTGGATGTTTTGGTTCTGGATCTCAGTGTAGACTGTAAAACCAGGAAACGCACTTGTATGCACACGATAACTCCTCCATTTAAACATTATTACAGCAAGGGTGCGTTTTGCCGTCAAATGCAAACAGTAAGGACATCGTGATTTCCCAAAACTTAATAAATACGGCATGTAGCGATGCAACACTGCTTTTTTAACTCAATCATGTTGTAACTAGAATATCTGCTAAAAAAACTTTTTCTTGGACTGATAGTAACGTAGTTTGTTAATAGCGGCTAACTTGCTAGCGGCCGGTTGTTGGGGAACCGGCTCCCTCTTCAGTGACGTACTGACGTTTTACGGTGACGCAATGACGTCACCAACTTGGTTCCTTGCCAGTGGAAAAGCAAACCGGTTCATAGGAGGAACAGGATCTGAACCAACTAACCACCAGGACTAGAACCAGCACTGAACTAGCACTGGTTCTTGTTTGGAGGAAAAGGGGTATTTGAATCTATAGGTGCATTAGTTTTAATTTTTTCCTTTCTTTTCTGCTGTATTATTCCAGACACTGAACAAAAACAATCTGTTACCAGATGAAAGATCCAACTTCTACCCAACGCCCCTCCAACAGACGAACGTCTACACCACCACCTACTACCCCACAGCCCTCGGAAAATTCGACTACCAGCCCAACTCCTCCCCTTCACCGTGCAGGACCTACAACCACAGCAACAACAGCTGAGACACGGCCCACAACCTCCTCTCCGTCCCCCCTCTGCCCAAAACGGACACCGCCCGAACGCCACGGTGACATAACTGAACCAACATGAGCTTGGCCAGGTTCCTCTGCTCGCCATCGCCCCTCTCCTCGCTCCCGTAGTCTCTTCTGCATGGTAGGGTTTGTGTTTTCTGGAACTTTCCATCAGGAGATGTGGGGTTTGGACAACAATGCCTGTGTCTTGGTGCAGTCATGAACTAATGCGACCAGCTGGGGGTGTGTTATTGTAAGGACCTGGCGGGATAAAGCAAAGTCAACTCACAGCTTCATGAGAGAAACTAGTGGAAAACTCTAGGAGGGCGAGTTACGGCTTTAGACAGATTGTAATGACCGCACCACCTCAGTGCAGGTGCTGGGTCGAGTGTCCGCTCTCCTGGAGTCCAATCTGAATAAAACATATAAAAACAACATTACATTTCTCTGGACCTGGGTCACCGTTTTCTGTGTCTTCACTATAAACCACATCGAGTAATGAACTTCGACAACAAAAGCAGTTGCAGAGAACAAACGGCACATACACTGGTGTCCTTGCTACACACCACAGAAGGAGAGCAAGGGAACAACAACAAAAGAGAAAACTCAATGAAGTCAATGATGAAATAAATTAGAGATTAATATCAGCTTGGCGAACGGGGGGGGTGAACGCCCGCCATTGTTGACGTGACGGAGGAGATAAGAACTGATGAAGGTTTTGGAGGAGTCACAACACTCACCCTCAGCTGCTTGTGATCACTCCCACGCCTCCCGTGGACAAGGCTCGTAAAGCGAGGAGGAGCGTTTGGAAAAGCTTTGGGAATGCCGTGGGTGCCTGTATGCAATAGAGGGCAGGGGGCGGGGCTTATTTCTTCTGTTTTCTTTCCAAGAACAATAAAGACTCCTGGATGAGGATTGATTGATTCTCCAATCGGTTCTCCAATGGATGCATAGATTCTACTGAGTGCTAAATAGCTCGGTGGTCATATCAAATATGACCAGTGTGCTGAGCAACTGGATTGGGGTTTTCTATGATGGTAGAATAAGCTAGTAGACTGGCACTTGTTCCTTTTTTTAAATGTTTGTTTTTTAAGATTTGTTTTATGCTCAGACGAGCCGTAGCATAGGAGGAAATATTTTGTTAAATAAGATATAACTGATTAATTCTTGTTTCTCTAATTTCACTGAATGAACACATTCCTTTGTTTGGACTCTTCAGCAGCTTCGTAACCACTGCATCTTCAGTACGGGAAATGTTAAGCGAATATAAACAATGAGATTTACTGATATGGGTTTTACAAAAGAGCAGATCATCCATTTGGCCCCATTTGAACAATAACTACATGATGCTTGCTGAGGATTGTCGGTGTGAAGATCAAAACGAATGCATGCGTGTGTGGATGAGCGTACATGCGAACACATGTACTGTGTGTATGCCTGAAGGGGGGGTATTTTGTACAATGTAAATGCTTTCATACATATGCCTATGAGGTCTGTAAAGGCGATTTTTTTTGTTTTCCTTTGTGCATTTTTCCACATCCTGTCGCTCTCTAGGCATCCTACTGGTTTTTATATATTTCATGTATGAGATGTTAATCATTGTAAGTTAAAGCGTCGCACCTCTGCTTTCTGCAGAGGTAGAATGGACATTATTTATAGTCAAAGCTTGGTTTCTAAAGGGCATTTTCACAGCTATATTTTATTATTATTGCCTGATCGATGAATGCTAACCCAGCAACGCTTTTCAGTTCTGCTAATGTACATGCACGAGATGAGAGCTCTATCTGTATATAGGAGCAACAGCCTTCAAGCCCATTTAATGTCCCCGAGGAGGATCATGTAAATGTATCTGTATATTGTATAGCTAACACTGTTTGTTTAAAAAAAAGAGAAAAAAAAAAGCCTTATAGTTGTTTAAAAAAAAACACAAAAAAAAAGTGCAGCAGCTAAGTACACACCAACCATGAGGTTTGTTTGGGGACAGAGCTCCACAATGTGACCGACCTCCTGTGGCTGACGACCTTTCCCAGCTGCTCAAACATCAAACTTCCAGAGACACATGAACCCAGAATGAAAATAAGTCAGGGTAGCGCTGATAATGAGACTTACACTTCAAAAAAACACATGTATAATTCAAAAGATGTAATTTTGATTTCAAACTGAAGCTTCTATTGGCCCGGTCTGAAAGCCTTTCGTCTGATTGGTCGATTCTGAGCTCTGTCCCCTGCAATGTGAGGCTCTGTGCCCTTCTATGCAACTTACCAGGTGTACTGTTAGACCTGTCATGTAGACTGTAATCACTGCCTTTTAGACACTGTGAATTTTTTGGTACCCTATATTTTTGTATATTGTACATTATAAAAAGGACAATAAACCTTGATGCCAACACAAAAACAAACCGCGGGCTCTGACTGTGCGACTGTGTTGTTTTGGGGGGAAGATTTGATTTATTTATTTATTTATTTATTTATTTAGAGGAGCTGAGATTTGCATTATTAAATTGGAAGTGCCAGTGGAGAGTTGAGGGTGCCACAGTCTGACCTTTCTCTTGATCGCTACAGACAAGTGAAGTTTCTGAAATAAAATATGCAAAATCCCTTTGACATTTGAAACTACACTAAAAGCAAAATAACAAGACGTCTGCAGCTTGATTCATATATTATTTGAGGAAGTCAAGGGGTCACCACCAGCTCGGATATGTCCATAACAACGGCGAGACAGACAGGACTGAGTGCTGTAGGAAGGTGTTAATACTTAAAGGACTAGAAAACCCAGGGTCTACAGGGTGTACATGGTGTACTGGGACTACAGGGACCACAGGGTTTACAGGGACCACAGGGTTTACAGGGACTACAGGGACCACAGGGTTTACAGGGACTACAGGGTTTACAGGGACTACAGGGTCTACGATTTGTGTGAATTTTTGCAAATAAAGAGTTCGTACAAGTCTCCGAAAGTTGGTCCTGAAGGAGAGTTACCCCATCATAGACGTTTGAATGACGGCTGCCATTTTTAATATTTCAACCTGTTAGAAAAATGTGTGAGATAAAGTTTTTTTCTAATGGGTTGAAATCATAGACTCTCAAAAATGAGGCCAATGTGGAAATGCCAAGAAGTGCTGCTCCAAAAAACTCTGGCCCAAAATAATTCAATTATAAAATCATCCTTTTCAACCACGAAATATCTCGAATGCTTATTATTTTTTTCGTCAAAGTTCATTCTTGTTCTCTGTGATCTGCTGGTCCAAGTAGATATTATAGGTTTCAAAAAGAGGAAGATTTAGGGGTGTGGCTGAAGTCGAGTCTCATACTCATTGGGCGGTGATCTTGGGTTCAAGTGTTAGACCCGCCTTCTCCCTCCTTCCTTCTCACGAATGGGAGTAAACATCCAGTAGGTGACGTCACGCTTGCTTTGTCCATTTCTATACCATCTATGATTGAACTGTTCTGACATCACATGGGCTCAGCGTTGGGATTGTTGTTGCATTGTCGCTGCTACCAGTACACAAATTTGTATTCACCACCTTCAGAGTCACTTTCTTACATTTTACTTGCTTCACCGCTTCTGTTGTGAACAGCAACACTGGTGGAGATCCAGCTTTGTGCCCATGTGATGTCATCATCATGGCCGCCCAGAATTTGGAATTTGGACTGTCTTGGAAAAAACACACAACCTTTTCATAAATAGTCAAATATGCCTGAAATCTTTCTAGAAACTGTTAACGTATGGATGGATTTCTTTAGGAACACAGCCACTGGACTGATTTTGGACTTTACACCATATGTGCATATTCACCCTCAACAGCCAATAGGAGGACTGAATCCAGAAACCATGACGACGGCCACTTCTTACTTACTGCTTTTTACCTGTTGTGACATTTCCAGAAATGACAAAAAACAACTTGATTGACCTGAGTCAGAAAATTTCGCTTCATGTTTGGCGTGGACACAGCTCTGTGGTAAGTGTTGTGAGGAAAGTAACGCCCAGGAACATGTTTAATTAGTTACGAGAGACCAATAAAAGAAACGCTGAATGAGAGCATTGAGTGAAACAGATGTTATGACTCTGGCTCTATTACTTCTTCTTAATGAGATAAATAAGATATGAAAAATGATAAACACATGTCAGTGGATTGTGCAGGGGAACAAGTTTTTCTCTCAGGTTTGTCAAATAAAAATAAACTCAACTTTCTGTAAATAATCATTTCTGGGGATGCTCTGTATGGTGTGCCTTAAATCACACTCTGACTGTCGCCTATGAAACAAATCCTTGAAGAAAATGTGCAGCAGGGAATAAACTCTTTTCCACTGAGTCAAGAAAATATCTTTTGAGTACAGTTTTCATTACTTTTATTATTACTGCAGCCATGCCCACGCTATGTGTTGCTGCCCTCACTCAGCTTCAAAGGGAGTGAACCCTCCTTCCTGCGTCACACCATCCAATCACTCAACATGAAAACCATCTCTCTTACACTCACTGGAGTCACTCACCTACCTGTGTGCTCGGTTGTCAGCCAGCCCAAGGCTCACACTTTGAAATGCAGCAGTCTCACACAAGCGTGGGTTACATTGCAACAGTGTGTATGGAAATGACAGTTTGTTGGCAGGTGTACACATCAGTAACATCCGAGCTCAGCGGAGTACCAGCGTTTCCCCAGAAGAGATCAAAAAGTAACACATATTTTTATCCTGCTGTAAAGTGTCTTTGTAACAAAGGACTGGCACAGCCCACAGTGACACAACAGTCCTGTCCTGTCCAACAGTGAAGCACAGAAATGAACCATACTGTGGTGGTATATTAGATCGTGGTTGGATAAGTCGAGACTTGTCTTTACAGAGTTTATTGATAATAATACAAAGGGTGGACTGGACTGTACCAACATATCATCTTTTTACCTTAGGTCTACAAAGGACAAATTTTGTTGTGTCGCAATTTATCCGCTCACACACCAGTGGAAACATAGCCACCATGCAAGGTGCTAGCCAAAATAAGGAGCAAGCTAAGGTTCAGTGTCTGAGGACTCGAGGACTCGACACATTGAACTGTTGGAGCAGGGATCGAACCCCCAACCCTACGATTGAGGTACGTAGTTGAAGCTCTACATTTGCTGGTAAGTTCAAGCAACTGGAGCTAGCTAGTCTGTCTGTAGTTTTCCCAGGACTAAAGTATAGTTAGCAGGGGGGTACATCTCCATCTGATCTAGATTGAGGGGATTGGTACGATTCAGAAACGATACAATTTTAATACGAGGTGAGTTGATGGGATTCGATGCAGTGTGATGCCATGTGACCGGGTGCCATCTTTTTTCCAACTGTTTAAAACTGAAATTCTGACAACTCTTGCTCAACTTCAATTCATTAAACATTCTGTGAAGTGTTGGCGGCTTGGTATCTCATCCTCCAGCTCTAATTTATTTATCATGGTACAAAAACCATCACTCTCTACTAAACTGTAAGGTCGAAAGTACTTCGCAATGACACAGGCTGTAGATGCTGTAATTACCGTGGATCTCACAGAGTTAGTTATGGTTACCCCCCCCTCACACTCGCCGGCAGCATTCGTTTGTCCACGCCCTCTCACCAGTTTGTGGGGCTACTGGTGGATAATTTCAGTGGTTTTCTCGAGATCTCGAGTTATTTTATAACAGGATTATCTCGTTATCTCAAAAAAACGAGATAATTTTCTGGCGATGCAGAAATCAAAACTAAAGTCTGGTTACTGTCTTTATCCGGACCATGACGTTACCTCTGTTTGTTTGTGCTTTTGCTCATCATGGTTTGGAGTTATGATCATTTGATGTTACTGTGGAGCAGTCGCCAGAAAATTATCTCGTTATCACAAGAAAACAAAGGTCGTTTACTTGTGATAACGTGATAATTTATCCTTTCATCTTTGAAAAAAAGGAACTTTATTTTCTCGTTATCTCGAGAAACGAAGTTTGTTTTCTTGAGATAACGAGAAAACTACTAAAATTATCTCGTTATCACGGGAAAACGGAGAAAATAAAAAATATAGTGAACCACGTCCTTTTAGGGCATCTGTAGAAATCTGAAAGAATCAAAAAAAAAAAATTAAATTAAACCAAAAAGGCAAATGTCTGCATTAAGTAAATAACGATCCCTTCTTCTGCTCAATAAACCGATACAAAGAAACTCCCCGAACACTACCGCCCCATTCGAAGGTCAAGAAAGGTTGAGTTAAAGGGTGTGCAGGGTTTAAACAGGGAGTAACCAGGTGAACCAATCAGTGCTGAGGACAGAGGCGGTAGAAGAAGTGAGGTAAGTGAGCATCCATAAGCATGTAAATTGTTAACATTTAAACTGATTACCTATTGGTATTGTTAATCTTTAATGGTTAGCGACTGATGGGCTGCAGAGTACTATCAGTCTCACCATGAATCACTCCTAAAGAAGAGGTCCCCCGACTATAACTGCACCACACACCAGGACAGTAAACCCACATGTCTAAAAACGTCATAAGCGTGTCACAGCCGCGCATCCTCCGCCCTTCATCCCCAGAACAAATGATTGCAGTGCTGGTATCCTTCGCCGTATGAGGAACAGAGGGGGGAGATGGATGAGACAAACGAGCCAAGTAGTCAGGGTGTGTCCAGCAGAGTGCCCGTGGATCACTGCTGGTGCCAGTGGCCCAGACACCACTACTTCATCACTACACCACAATGATTCTGCTGCTGTGCAGAAAATCAAGATCAAAGCTGGAGAACGGCGACTGTCACACGGGACGGACACTAAATAAAATCTAAAACATTCAGGGTGCACTCAGTCTTTAGCCCTCACATAAATAACTAGATGCACTGTTTGTATTTTACACTGGAGCAGCTATATCATTGATTGTCAGAACCCACTCTTCATACCCTAAAACACACATGATTTCAATACCCCCCCGTCTCCTCTCTGCTGTACATGTCCTTCCCATTTGGTTCAATGCAGCCCGAGCTGTACCTCTCAATTAGACCAGCCTCTCTGCGGTTTTATTAATGGTCACACTGAAAGCATTAATCAGTTGGTATTCTGCTGACAGACAGATGCAGTGATCGGCGTCCTGGCAGGCGGCCAGGAGGAGGTCGCCGGGAGGAGGTTGTGGGCTGGAGGAGGCTGGTCTGATAAGATGCTAGAGGAGTCAGGGAGGAGATGGTGGCAAAAGAGTGGGAAGGACACACGCCCAGCTTGATAATTCACCCTCTGTACGACGGTGAGGGATGATGATAACATTGAG
Source organism: Pseudochromis fuscus (assembly GCA_900323345.1). Classification (NCBI taxonomy): domain Eukaryota; kingdom Metazoa; phylum Chordata; class Actinopteri; family Pseudochromidae; genus Pseudochromis; species Pseudochromis fuscus. Next base: position 15,021 of record OOFC01018268.1, read on the forward strand.
GAGAAGAAAGAGGAGAACCAGCGTGGGCTCGGTGATGATCCCTGATATTAACGGGGAGTTTTTTGTTAAACCGGAGATAAGCAGCTATGTGAAAAATGAGTCAGCGCGATCAACAAACAGAGCACTGCTCCGAGAGTCACATTCATCACGGACTATCTTGAGGATTATTGACGACCTGAAAACCATTGTTTACAAATTTGTGAACACGGAGGATGATGAAAGAAGTTCTTATCAAATTAAGTGATGATAAATGTTACAAGTTCAAGTGCATTTTTACAAGAACTAGTGCCACTTTTGACTTTGAGTATTTGTTTATTAAGCGAAACTCTAATTTTAACTAATTTTTGTAAAGGTGGTGACCGGAGGTTGAGGTCTGCTTTTCCGCCATCACATGTGTGGCGTTGAAGCGTCTGGGATGAGGATCAGCATCTCCAAGTCTGAATCCTTGACCCCTCCAGGTAAAGGGGAAACAACTTATCCCAGGTGGAGGAGTTCAAGTATCTCGGGGTCTGATTTACGAGTAAAGGCATCGCGAGATCAACAAGCAGAAGTAATCTGGTTGCTGTGCTGGTCTGTACTGGTAAAGGCGGCGCTGAGCTGAAAGACCCCCTAAGCCCTGAGTGGATATACATCCCTACCCTCACCTATGGTCATGAACTTTGGGTAATGACCAGAGAAGAAGATACAAGCAGCTGAAATGAGTGGTGGGCTTCACTCTGTGTGATTGGACTTCAGCCATTCAGGGGGTAGATCCACTGCTCCTCCACGTTGAGAGGAGGTATGCCCCCTGGACGTCTTCTTGTTGGAGGTATACCAGGCATAGCCAACTGGATGGGGACCTAGTGGTCTGTCCAAGACCCACAAGGGGGATTATATCTCCCAGTTGGCCCAGGAGAAGCTGGGGATCCCCCAAGGATGAGCTGGAAGAAGTCCAGGGACATCTGGGCTTCCCTGCTCACCCTGTTGCCACCAGGACCCTGATGGACCGAGCAGTATAGAAGATTATCGATCGGCAAACCATGAGAAAACCTGAACTTTCTGAACTTTAATAAACTGAAAGAACTTGTGATACACATTATATAGAAGACAGTTGGTTTGTTAATGCTGCATTATGTCATTTTATGGACATCAGTGGGAACAAAACCCTCCCAACATATGCTGACAATCAAATAGGCCTGACTCAAAAGTACCGAAGACGCCATAGGATTGAAGATACTGGTCAATAAGGTGGCGGTGAACATTACAGATGCACTAAAACACTTTATCTTTAAATTAACACGTTGTCAAACTGTTGTTTTCCTGAAAAGTCAACATTATTGTTGTAAATTGTAACATCTGGTATTTATCAGAGAAACTCTCCACACACAACTTTCACAAAGGCAGTTTTCTAATGTCGTACATGTGTGTGCAGCAGTTAGTTTATTCTGAGAGTTTATGTCGAAATAAATACATCTGATTAATTTCATTTAGCATCAAGAACAGTGAAGTTTCAGTGGTCTGGATAAACAACTATCAGATTTCTGGTGACAGTCCCACTGGCACATAAACACTTGTAGTTTCCAGTTTTACTCCCAGGAGGCTCAACGCAACATCTGCACAAAGTTGGTTTGTGATTTAATGTGTGTGATGAATGTACGCTGGGGTTTGGTCTCCAACCAGTGAATGAAAAACATCTGAACTTCAGCTGCTACACATCCTACCTGCCAGTTACTGACTTTACTGTTTGTTTCTTACTAAGGACTCTCAGCAGCTTTGTGAATAATGGTGACACAAGCTCCTCAGTGGTGAATAGAGCTCCAGGAAAGACAATAGAAACAAGTTGAATTCAGTTATCTACTGTGGAGCTTTACACTTGTACGCCAGTAGATGCATGTGGACCAAACCTGTCACTGCAACTACCGTATTTTCCGGACTATAAGCCGCTACTTTTTTCCGACGCTTTGAACTTAAACACCGGTGTTTCTCATGTATCGATGGCACAGAGCTCGTTAGCTTTTTACAAGCTAGCAAGCTCCGTCCCGCTGATACATTTAGCGTCGTCACATCAGACCCGGTCAGAGTGGACCACATGAAACTGGCTCAATAGTCCAGAAAATACGGTAAATATTTGCCCTTTAAGATAAATGACTGCCTCTACAAGAAGGGCGCCATGTTATTTAAACAGCAGATGGTGCTGAAATAACGTCTAATAAGGTGAAATAACATAGGTGCATTATATAATTTGCTGCGTTTGATCAAATTTTGTCAACAACAAAAGTTTAATTCAACCATAGATTAAACAGTTTTTGTCCAATTACTATTAACATCAGTAAATCTGGGAGCCGTCAAGTTCTACATCTCTCACCATCGAGTCCTAATGGAGTTTGATAAATCACTGCTGTCCTGAAAAGAACCTGTACAACTGCTAAATGCAATTCATTCAGACCCAGTGATGAACCTGTTGACCTCTACATGTAGTAATTTGAGCTAATGTTAAAATTAGCTTTAAACATAATAATAATAAACACCAGTGCTGGTCTGAATAGCCTCAAAGCGCCCACTGCAGATCACTGCCGTTGCATAATTTGACCATCTGATATTTATTCTGTGTTGTCATGTTTACAGAGCGAACAGCCGGTTGTTTTTGATGTGTGTTGTGCGGCGTCCCGGGAGGCGGCCGGCAGACAGACGTGTCTGTGTTCTCGCTCGACGACACCGGATGGGCAGATCACACGACGTCTGAAGTTTGAGCCAGAAAATGCTGTCATCGTCTGCAGGGATGGAGACTTTGTCGCCTCCGCCATCACAGCTACACATCCTCCACCGTGGGGGAAATTCTTTGATTCATCGTCTTAAAACTAGTCGAACTCTTCTGTGTGTGTGTGTGTGTGTGTGACAAGACAAAGTTTGAATGAGAGGAAGTCAGAGGAAATTGGTTGCATTAAGAGTGTAACCAAAGAGGTCAAAATGCCGCCAAAGTGCAAAGAGTTGCCTCAAACTACCAGTCACAGCTCATAAAATCCATTTGCTGTAAAAGAAGAGACTGAATGAAGCGACTCTGTTCACTCCAGCAAAGTGTCTCTGGGAAGGATTTCTAATTTACAAGGATGTTGAAACATCATGACTGCATGGCCGCTCTGCAACCCTCGCTGTTTGGTCTGACGGGCTCCACAAACATTCACACCCTCGTTGTGTAGCTGACATTCGCTGCAGGAATCTAGGTCGTCCAATCAGAGCACAGGATGAGGAGGTGAGTCATCATTTTTCACAGCCTCTAACTTATGATGGTGTATTGATTTTGATCATAATGTGTCAGCGGTGCATCAGGCGTGACGTGCAACACCTCCGTCAGACTGCAGGGCGGCCTCCACAGGGTCCAGGGTGAAATAAACGTCCACTTTTGCTTTTGATTTTGGAGATTATAGATGCTAATGATCACTCTCTACAGCCAATAACCATCAATAATTAAAGAGATCGCTGCTGTATAACCCTTTACCACCTGAGCCTCAAAGTTTCCATCTTTTCATGCTTATTTTTATTTCAAATTCAAACTTAACAAGCAAATTATTGACTCATTCACGTGCAGTTGCAGTGATTTTGTTCACTAAAATTCTTGCTTCATCATCACTGATAGTACACTCTTACAACAGCTAGTATGTAGTAAATCAGCTGTTTGTCGGCGTCTGGGAGAGGCGCTAGTGAAATTACCGTAATGAATTTTTCTGATTGCACAAACCGTGACGTCATTACGGTAATCCAAAGACGCATGTGCAGAGGTAGCACCTTTGCTACACTTGGAGGTAAAGGATTAACAGTTGTAGAAAACCCAGAAACAATGAAAATGGCTTCTCCACGTCTCTCCAAGCTCACTCTCCTTCAAGGTTTTATCCTGGTATAAAGTCAAAATCGTGTCGTAAAGCTCTGGAGGATCATAGACGGTGGTGATAAGCTCAGTTCTGCTCCTCAGTTACATGGAGGAATCTCAGCACTGATTGGTTTTTATGGCGTGAATTTATATAATCGCTTTACATCGAGTAGATTCTGACTCCTGGTAAATGCACATGGTGAACAGCTTTCACTGTAATGAATGGAGGCCACCTTGGTTAGTCCGGATCTACAGAACCTGGTCTGAAAACAAAATGAAGACTTTGAAAATCGGTCCAACAGGTCTGTGTGAAACCAGCACTGAGAGGTCATAAGGTCACGCAGCTGAAGGAGTAGTTGGGATGCTCTCCTTGCATTTCCTTATAAGAGAGGATGGGTTAAGGGTGCTTCTAGTTAACCCCGGCTGACAGAGAGAGATTGGTGGGAGCGATGGATCCGGCAGTGATGGAGGGTCCTCTCCTCCTCCTAATAAAGCAGAGAGGGGAGCCCAAACGATGTTAAATCACCTCCAACGCCTGCCTCTCACATCGAGCCAAGCCTTTACATTTGGCCGTTAAAGTGGCCGCCGCCGTGCGAGGAGCCTGTTTCCAAGAAGCTCATTTGACAAACATTGAGGTTTATGGAGGCTGCGCAGCGCGGAGCTTGAGTGAGCCATTTGTGTTTTATTCAATCTACTTAACCAGCTGACAGAGGCTGTAAAGACTGGCAGCCACACTGACTGGAAGCAATATTGATGACAGTGTCGTAAATAAATCTGCTGATGACACAGAAATATTGATGGGGACACAGGTACCTCTGAATGTAACCTCACTGCTCCTGTTGAAGCGTCTCAATCACACACTTAAAAATGCTGAGGGGTTGTTTTAACCCAGGAAGATGAGTGGAAACATTTTTAAAAATATATTAATGTCTGTGAAGATTGTCTGTCATTCATGTCAGGGTTGTTCAAGTTGCAGAAAGTCACAGCAAGTGGACTTGGAGTGGTGCTGCGTCCCATTGGTCTGAACAAAGGCTACTTGGATAACAAGATGGTAAAGACAATAATATGTTGGAGAAAAACACTGAAATTTTGGATGAAAATGATAAAATATTGGATGAAAATGACAAAATGTTGGATAAAAATATTAAATATTGGATAAAACAACAAAATATTGGGTAAAAATAACAAAATGCTGGATGAAAATAATCAAATGTTGGGTAAAAACAACAAAATATTGGATAAAAATAATAAAATATTGGGTAAAAACAAAATACTGGATGAAAACGATAATATGTTGGATAAAAACAACAAAAAATTGGATAAAAATGATAAAATATTGGGTAAAAACAACAAAATATTGGATAAAAATGATAAAATGTTGAATAAAAATATTAAATGTTGGACAAAACAAGAAAATATTGGATGCAAATGATAAAATGTAGGGTAAAAACAACAAAATATTGGATA
>OOFC01018269.1:0-10035 GCA_900323345.1 Pseudochromis fuscus
TGTGGGGTACAGAGTACAGTAGTAGTAAACGCTAAAGCCTTTATACAAGACATCGCCCTGCCATGTCATCATCAGTCCATCCACCAAAATACTAAAACAAAAAACAAAACAAAACAAACAAGCTTTATTTGTCATTGCACATGCAGTACACAGTACAAACACACACAACGAAATGACATTTTCACCCTACAAACACAGGGCCCCCTCCAAACAATCCACACATAGGGGACCCATAACATGCATGGAGAGGGCATAGGGTGAGGGCGCCGCTAGTCTCAGCGCACCCGGAGCAGTTAGGGGGGACGGTGCCTTGCTCAAGGGCACCTCGGCAGTGCCCTGTAGGTGAACTGGTCCCTCTCCAGCCATCAGTCCACGCTCTGTATCTTTGTCCAGGCTCCGTATCTTTGTCCAGGCTGGGACTTGAACCGGCGACCCTCCGGTTCCCAACCCAAGTCCCAACCCACTGAGCCACTGCCGCCTATTACTCATTCTCATTATCCAAAAATTATTGTCAATTTCCTCCAATTTGATCTCTCCTTATTTAGTTGAGTACCAACATGAGAACTTGGCTGGCACAAAATGACACCACTTTGATGAAAAAACAGCAGTTACCACAAATAGACCTGTGAATTCAGATGTTCAGCTGCCTTGATTTGACTTCTCCAGATGTGAACTGGTGATCTATGTGCTGGGCAGTACCTTGTTCAGTTGCCAAGAGAGAGACTGGCCCGAATAAATCTTTACCCAGCACTGTGCACTGTAATCTTTGGTCAAGAGAGGTTGCTGCAGTATCTCCCAACTTACAGCGTCATTTAAATCCAGTCAAACTAATTTTATTAAAAATCTATAAAGGAACAACAAAGAATGTGAAAAGGCCAAGGTCCAGAAGTTACAGTGAAGATACAAAGATAGTTAAAAATAAAATTACATGTGAAGATAGAGCAAAGATCTCTGTGTGTCCTGTGAAGAACTGGTACTTTCATGGTTCTTGTGATCTTGCAGATAGTACTGAAGATTAATTTTGTATCGGCTTGCAAGAAGACTAATGTATTTTGGTCATCTGACACTGAGGAGTAATTATTTTCTTTTGTATGGAGTTTTTTCATTCAATCACCTTCTATACAGTAGGGCAGCTCTTTCTTTTGATAATGTACTTACAAAAGACATGATCTAAAAATCATACCAGCACCAACAATGAACAATATGGAATAGGAATAAAAAACAATAATAGTCTCAGTTGTTGTGAAGTGAGTTTTATTACCACTGATAGGCTTTCAGGGTTTGACCCCTACATCACATGACTGATACATTTATGGCCCATTTCCACTGCATGGTACCACCTCGCCTTGCCTCGGTTTGTGGCACATTTCCACTGGCAAAAAGTTCCTGAAGCTAACAGTCTGCACGGTTATAATCAGAATAACAAGTTTCTATTACGTGGAAAAAACAAAATGGATCGGTTCAATCTACAATAACAGCGCTTTAGTGCAATGTTAAAATGTTTATTTGAAAACTTCAGCTGAAAAAAACGTGAGCTCTGAGCACCCAGTCGGTGGAACTGCTGATGGAGGTTGTAACGAGAGCTCATATCTCCAAAAACATCGGCACAAGTTTTTAAACGGGCTCCAACTTGATGAATTAACAACATATTTGAAATAGAAACAACTTATTTCTTGCCTGAAACAATCTTCAAACTGCTTTGTGTGATGCCACAACAATAGAATTCTGAAGATTACTTCATCAGCTTTCTCCTCCTTCACCTGATCATTAGCTACACAGAAGAGGGACTGTTTTCTGTAATGGAAACAAAGCCGAGTCGAGGCAATCTGAGTAGATACCATGTAGGCTAGTAGAAAAGCGCCATTAGACTAAAATGAACAATACTGATTCTCTGACAACAGATGTGAAGTTGGCAAGGGGGTCTGTGCTGAGAGACGGAAGTTAGCCGGGGGGCCACTTCATAGTGCGCCCACCCAGGACGTGGATGTGAATGTGGTACACCGATTGGCCTCCATCCGGTCCATCATTGATGACAATCCTGAAACCTTTCTCCAAACCCGCCTCTTTTGCAACCTTCTTTGCCACTAGCATCATATGGCCCAACAACTACGACAGAGAGAGAGAGAAAATTAAATAATGACACTGAGGTGAAAATACACAAGTGTAGTTATCAAATATTGCCATCGAAGGAGGTCACACAATCATACTTACTGCAGCATCACAGTCCTCAGCCTGCGACAGCTGAACAATCGGCTTTTTTGGGACAACTAGGATGTGAATGGGAGCTTGAGGAGCAACATCTTTGAAGGCTACACACTGAAAATCAAAGAGACATATGAAGATGTTAGACTGTGCAAAGGGATGTACAAAATATGAGGAAATGAATGTGGTTGTAACTTGCTCAGTGAGTTATACACCTTTCCCATACATCAAGGGAGATACTTTGCCTGTTTTTTATTGAAACCACACAGATAGACAGGAGTTCTGCATCTTAATGTTGCATTAAATGCATCACCTCACATTATTTAATGCATGTGTTATAGCTGATAAATTTTGCCTTTTTAATTTGCAACTGCGTAAATACAAAGCAGTAAAGCCTGTTTAACAAACAATCGATGGGTGTTTCTTGTCTGTACTTCCCAGTTCACCTTTTATCTGATTGTAAGTAAGTTTCCTATTTGCCTTAAGTAGTACAGTTCACAAATGCTTATTTCTTTATCAAACCCTTTACAATAATTACTCAATAACTAAGTTGTATTATATGAGTTTGCAAGCAGGCACATTTTGCCAAATGGACCTTGTCACGTCATGGTGCAACTCAAACACTTGTGGGATGCCAAATGGACACAAATGTGAGATAATACATTACTTATAAAGCACAGAAAAGAATAAATGGTGCACATAAGCCTGACACAAAGCAATTGAACTGCTTGTTTTGGTTTACTACATTGTTTCTGCAGCATTCGTGCAAGTTGTGTTGTAGCAGCACCGCAGCACACATGGTATTATATACTAGTTAATCCTGATATGAACAACCTTCACATAACACACTTATCTGAATATTTACAAAAATACAACTCTCTCTGCCATAGACAGTGTATGGTTTCTGCAGAGCTAGCGCTGAGTGAGCATTAGCTAACCATCTCCCTCGTCACGGTGTGACTTACTTCACCTAAATGTGTTCGTGGGTGAAAATGTTGAATGCAAACCTGATCATCCTCATGGATGAAGGGGACAGGAATCTCTTTGCGTATGATTTTTCCAAATATAGTGTCCCCACCCGGTTTGGCAACCTGGGCTTTCGCCGTTTCCTCAGCCATGTTGGCGCAGGAGTCATGCAGGAGCCCTTCTGCGCCGCTTTTAGCGCAGAGGAACTACGCTGAACACTGATTGGCTACAAAAACGCGTCATTTTCGAGTCTGCACTGATTGGTCGTTACTGGTTCTGACGTAGGCCCAGACCCCGGAAAAGAGCAGAAGAAGTCAAGATGGGGACTCGTCTGAAGGTGAGGATGGAATATGAGCACGTTGAATAATAAAAACAATACTATACCGATCTTTATTTTAGTCTCCTTTAGTTGTTTTAACTGAGTGACATGTTAAATGCAATGTGTAAGCTAAATATGTAGGGGGAAAGGGTGCATATATAGCTTCTTCAGTTCAGGTAACAGCTGTCAAGTTGTTAAAAGTTAACTGTGTGAATGCAGGTTCTACGTGTGTTTAAGACGCTGCACAGAACAAGGATAAATGTATTCCAAAATGATGAGAGAGCACTGATAGGTGAGTTATGTTGCTGCTGGGGTTCAGTCCCAGAAGAAGAACATCTTTGACTGTGTCTTGTATTGATTACCGAGCAGCCTGTTACCGAGATAACTTCATAGATTATGCAGTCACAAAATGCAACTGTTTTCTTCCTTAAAGCTGCAAGATTAAAGATCAACGATGAGTTCCGGAAAAACAAAAATGAAACATCAGAAGAAAATATACAGAAGGTACAGTGCCCATTTTGTGTAATGCATTATTACTTCTGTTTTATCCTGACCTGGATGGACAGTGCACATTTAATAGGTATGTGCATAAACTGCTGTATTCTGTCATTGCTCTGGAGTTATGAATGGATAATTGAACAGAACTATTTTGCTCACACCCAGTCAAGAGGCCCCCAAGCCAGACATATGTTGTGGGAATGATCAAAACCTAGAAATCCTGATCCAAGTCCTCCAGTTTTCTGTGTTCTTTGTCAGTGACTTGTGTTTGTTTTTTATTTTTTTAAACCAAATTGACCCCTTGGGGATAAAAAGGTTGAACTTGTTGTGAAAGAACAATCCAATATTCCTATTTTAAAATGAAACTTTTTTTGATACAGTTACACGTGGGTTACAGTAAAATTATCTTTACTGCATTCCTTTGCTTTTAATATAGAATAGAGTAGAACTGTAATGTTTTAAGAAATAAAACAACACTCTCTAACAGCTCATGTATCGTCAATCAGAAATACACAAAAATTAAACAGGGCAATATATTAAATATAGGCAGCATGTACAATGGATAAATGAATACATTAAAAAAAGGCACACAACTCTTTGACTTATGTGTTTGAAGGGGTGTAGTCAAAATGTTTGTGAACTGTGTACCATTACCCCACCAATCTGTCTGTATCTACTACATCCTGCAAAGCTCATTACTCTTCTGCTTTATACAGATGATCAAAATGGGCTCAGATGTGGAACTTGTTCTTCGGGAGACTGTACTACAAATGGAACATACAGGAGAAAAGAAGCTGTGTATGATCTGATTTTTGTTTTCTCTCCTGCCTTTTTTTGATTTGGTAGCACTCAGAAAAACATCTGCATGCCAAATAATACTGCATACATAAGGAATTCCAACTTCTCTCTGATACAGCTTAATGTTTTTTTCTAATGATATGCACATTTTCTCTTGACTTTGCCATTTCTCACAGTGCTTCGACCCAGGGACGACCTTCTACTAGAAAACGTACCCTATTGTGACCAACCCAGGAAAAAGTCATGAGAGATCATCTGATTACATCTTGTTTATTGAAAAAGAGACTTATTATCATCCATCGTCTTCAGTATGCAATTCAAAAGGATTTATCAAAACATTGTTTCAAGTCTTTTAAAATCTGTTGAAATGCCTAATTTTGGTTGTGTGGAAATCATCTTCATTCTGCTTCAACAGATCTGCACTGTAAACTGCATGTCATAACCTCATGTACAGGATTTTATCAAATGCAATTTAAATGTTTTTGCCTATAATTATTTGAATTGGCTTATTATTCAGCCAAAACAGAGCAAAAAATTACGTTGCTGTCACTGGAAATAAGGGTTCTAATTAAGGAAGAGTATGCCCAGAATCACTGGTACAGTCACAGTTTAATTTTTTTTTTTTAACAACTGAAAATGATTAATTGATACGACATAATAATAGTCAATTCTTATAATGCAACTCTTCGTTAAAAGTGTCACCTACAAAAAGCACCTGTCAGTGCATCATATTTTATTGGATTGTTTGTTTTGTATTTGCCACTGAATGTGAAATGTATTAATAAAGTTGTAACTCTATACACAAGGTCAACAGGATGATATTTAGTTAAAACAAACAAATAATGTAAGCTATTTTAGACATGTTTGGCATATAACAGATAGTGGATACCAGATAGTTTGTCTTAATTATTTTTTCCTGTCTAAAATTGTTATTGCGTCCACTGAACTTTTGCCAAAAGACATGAAATGAATGTTATTTTTTTCTGAATTATTTAAGTGGAAGTTTAAAATCACTAAATACTTAAATTTTGTAAACGGAAAAAAACAAAATGCTTATTCCTTTAAAATAAATACATAAATTTTAAAGACATGTAATAGAGATTATATATAATGAAAAATAATTCAATATTGTATGGCAACATATAACACTGAAGTGTAATCTCAAAAATCTTGTCAAGTAGTAGTTTCGACAACATTTCCCACAATGCTCCTGATATGACAAATTGATGACATCATCATAACGCGCCGTTACTCTGGCAACGTTTGTTACGGTTTACCCTCCTTTGGCCGACTAGCTAGCTTGTCAACTTTTGTAGTAACATCAGGTTTTATGCCCAAAATAAGGTGAGCATCGCCGTGTGTCATTTTCATACCTGTTTGACTTCATCATGGTAATAATATCATCCTTCTTTTAAACGACGCATCAACTCTGTCTTGTTTCCGTCAGCTCAGACACACTATGGGAGCTGGCTGCGGCGGAGGTCCACAGTCCCGAGAGTGGTGGCGGCGAGGAGGACGGAGGAGAGACGGTCAGCGAGAGGACCGTGTTTCTGATGGGCAGCAAGGCGGCGGTGTGTTTACTATGTTTACAAAGGCAGTGGTTTCATTGTTTTCAAATGGAGGCATTCAAATCTTGTCACGGAGTTCTAGCTAGTGAGCTCGCATCTGCTTCTTTTTCAGGGGAAAACATCCATTCTCCTCAGGTGCCTCGACAGGTGGGTGGGTGTGTGGTCGATGGTAGTCAGCTCTTATCTCCCAATGTAGCCTCGTGATAAAAGTTACTGAGTGTTGGTACACAACAATAATACTGTTTTTTGACTCCACCAGAGATGAACCATCAAAGCCAACTCTGGCCCTAGAGTACACCTTTGGTAGGCGGGCACGAGGACACAATACAGTAAGGAAGTCTGGACATTTTTCTAGCTCTTGGACATTTTTTAAAATTTCAACTGATGCAAGGGAGCTGTGTAAAAACCCTAACCCTTGTAAACTTCCAGTATTTTAGCACATTGAGCTCAATGCATCAGACTCTCCATTAGAGTTGGTATATGGAGGTGACAAAATATGCTCCCACCAAACAAACCTACTGGTTTTCTCTTCCTTCAAAGGTCCTAGCTCTCTCTAACAGATGTTGCAGAAATGTAAAACATTGTGTAACTTGCATAATGAAACAAACACCCTGCTGGTTTCCTCTTCTAGCCCAAAGACATAGCCCATCTATGGGAGCTGGGAGGAGGGATCTCCTTGTCAGATCTGGTTCAGATCCCCATTACTCCTGTCAGCATCAGGTAGGTCACTTACACACATTCCTGAGGTCATGTAGTCTTCTGTTTTAGAGTAAGAGGCAGTGTTTGACATGTTTACAGTGTGAGTATTATTCATCTGTTCAGACTATTACATGTTGAATAGCAGTGTAACACTGGTAAAGGACTTATGTTTTCTTGGTCTGAGCCTCAGGGCTGTCCATAGGCTGGATGTAGAAATGGACAGAACAACCAGGTCTCAAAAATGATGAGACCACATGATACTGGTTCCAACAATCTCTGGCTCCATCTGAAAATCATTTCATCATTATTTAGATATTAAGCTTCACAAAGACAGATTTAGGGGCCTTACTAGCTTCATTGATCTGGCTGGTCTGCAATGATATCAGACCTGCACTTGAGTCTCATGCGCATTGGGCAGTGTCTCCCTTCATATATAAATCTGGTCACTTTTGGCTTCAAACAACCAACATGGTGACGTTTAAATGCTAAATTCCTGGCTTCAAAATGGAAGGTCACAATCCAATCATTTTTCCTATATACATTCTGTGGCACTGTGACAACACCTTTCCATCCACAGCACAGAGTCCTCCCTGTCTCTTTCCAGGTCTCTCTCTGTCATCCTCATTCTGGACCTGTCTAAACCCAACGCTCTGTGGGGGACCATGGAGAAACTGCTGCAGGCAGCACAAGCTCAGTTGGAGAAAGTCTCTTCTCAGGCACAACAAGCAGTAAAGTCCAAAGCTGGAGCCAAACACCAGACGTCTGTCCACTCAACAGCACGTGTCTTACCTAAAGACTATCCTGTAAGACCTCAGCTCATTACCATTATATTAGCATGATCTGTATGTGGTACCATAAGTGGTTTTTAAGTGCACAAACTCCTCATGTGTCCAACTAACAAACCATTATGCAGATATAAGTTGATTCATGTATCCTGAGTTAACGGTGAGTCTGTCTACAGGACAGAGAGCTGATCAGTCCCTTTCCTGTTCCTCTGCTCATCATTGGCAGCAAGTATGACGTCTTTCAGGTAAATCACCTGCTTTTATCATATCATTTCCTTCTTGCATCCTGGTACAGTTTATGTAGCACATCCACTGTGAGAGTTTTCATCCTGTTTTGCAGGAATTTGACTCTGACAAGAAGAAAGTGGTTAGTAAAACACTGCGTTTTATTGCCCACTACTACGCAGCTTCCCTTATTGTAAGTACACTTGTACTATACGTGCAACACATCTGTGTTTATTATATATGTTTTTATTAAAACATGCTGCAATGTGGAGCTTTTTTTCCTCTGTTTTGTGTTTTGATTTTATTAAATTGATTTATTTAGTTGTTCTTTGTGTTTTCTGTCTTTTCATTAGTTCACCAGCATCAAATCAGAGAGCCTCATGTCAAAAACCAAGAGCTTCTTCTCACACTTGGCTTTTGGCCTGGACAGAGGGTGAGAAGGATAACACAACAATGTACACAAAGTGGCAGAACACAAGAACCAGGACTGGCACTTTAAATGTTTATGTAGGATAAACTTTTTGTAGTGTTATCGATAATCTCTTTGATAGATTGAATTTAAAATAAATTTTGCTTTGCCAGGACTGTAGGACTTTTCAAGAGACTGCTCCAGATAGATTACTTACACTTATAAAGTTATAATGTTCTTGTTCAAAGTGTTTAGTAAGGTGTTGGTTCTGCTGTGTTATCGATTTAAGTGTAGTTTCAACCATCAATCTTGATTGATTGATTTAATATTTTACACCTCAATGAGTATTTAAAATATAAATAAATTGTTGTTGTATGGTCCTGTACTGTTTGTTTGTTGCTTTGGTTTCACATGTGTTTTTTTCTTGTTGTTTTAATGTGCTCATCAGGAAAACTGTGTCCAGTGACCCTTCCAAACCTCTCATCATTCCAGCAGGCTCAGACTCCTTCAGCCAAATAGGTGGGTACAGCTCCACCTAGTGGCCAAAATTTGCAATGCTTTTAAATAAACATTTACTGTGCTGTGCTGGAAGGACATACACCACGAACCTTCTGTTTTGACATTAACAGGACTGTGTGACATCGTTTTTCCAATATTGCTCCTATTAATTTAGGCTCCCCTCCTACTACTGATGTGGACATAACTTCTCTGCATGCTAAAAACCCGAAGGACCTCTGGAAGAAAGTGTACGAGCGTGTCTTCCCCCAAGAGGTATTTCAGTCTCTGGCAGCAGCTTCATCTTCATCAGTGCTGCAATATTATTTTTTATGAATATGCAGGTTTACATGAGTAAGACCCTCTGCCAACAGTGTCGTCTGACTGACTTCTGTCCTTGCAGAGTACCGGTGAGCAAAGGGAACTGAAGGACCCCGCCAAAGACCCACAGTACAGTGAGCCTCAGATTGATGCCATGAGAGCCCAGAAAGACCAGGTAACACATCTTACACTTGTCACTTGTTGTGACACCAAGGCTACCACGTATTTAGTATAATGCATGTCTAGAGCATGAAAAGGAAAATTAAAACAAGTATCTGTGACATAAGGCTAGTTTCTGTAGTTGACAGAAGTTAAAGGAAAGTCCAGAGAGAAACCTTACAGCCAAACAGCCTGGAGTAAAATTTCTGGGATTTTTTTTTTTTTTTTTGAGAGAGAGAGAGAGAAACAGGCTATTACCCAAAGAATAAATTATTAATCACTGGGCGAGATCAGACGAGGGGATCTGAAAAATCCCAACAAATCCCTATCTTTTTTAATGCACAAATGTTTTCCTATGATAGTGTTGGTATTTCACCACAAGAGGGCAATGGTGTTCAATATATAGCATCAGTACAGCTAAACTTTTACCTTGGTGGAGGTTTGTGCTCTCTGTAAGGTTTTTTTTTTTTTTTTTTTTTTTTTTTTTTTAAAACTTTTTTTTTTTAATCCCACAGTTCAACTAACCATTATGGGTGCACCTCCGTGGCAAAAAAAGGTGCAGGACATGATCCTTATTACAAATGAAGAACA
>OOFC01018269.1:10055-28219 GCA_900323345.1 Pseudochromis fuscus
AGATGGGCTCTTATATATATATATATATATATATATATATATATATATATATTTTTTTTTTTTTTTTTTTTTTTTTTTTTTTTTTTTAATTTTTTTTTTTTTTTTTTTTTTTTTTTTTTTTTAGAACATTTCCTTTTATGTACAATATGAGCACTTTAATTCGGTTTTGTGAAATCACAGAAAAACAGAAAGGTGGATTGTGTTCTCATTAAATCCTAAGGCTGCAGGACAAAAAACACAAACACAGCAAGGGATGTTAAAAGTACTCTACATCCATACATCTTTGACTATACAACTGTAACATCCATATATATGTTAAAAAAATAGCTCCGTGTCCAGTCAAAGACTGACCCGTAGGAGACCACATAATATAAAAATCCACTTTTCTTTTCCTTTCTTTTCCTGGAGTGGTTATTCCCTTTTATATATCTTCATATGAATGTTTGTCTGATGACAAAACCTTGCAGGTCAGAACATTGTAACAATTGGGAGCTTATAAATGAGTCTACAAATGACCATATGTAAGCTGAGGTGTTGTGCCCTATGCACCACACCTGTCTTAAACAAGGACAACGCTCCAGAGTAACCCTCTGTCCTCCAGTAACCTGTATATAGTGCTGTTTCTGTCTCATGAACAAGCTGTGATATATCCCATGGTCATAAACTCAGAGATTAGTTGTCGTCTTACCGGCCTGCTGAGCTTCCACTATGGCAATTGAACTGCAGTAACCTGTTGTGTTCACATACACACATCACACTGTTATCTCTGACTGACTCTCACCTGATGTTGGCCATCCTGCTCCGTCATTGGACAGTACGCGATGTAATCGGCCTGAATAACCAATAAGAAAAACAGGCTAAAGGTTTATTCCAACTGAGGCTCTGGAATAAAGTTTGCAAATACATATGTGTCATGATAACCATCATGGTAAATAATGTTAAGAGATAATATTCTTCCAAGCCTGTCTGAGCTTGTGTACCCTTGAATCATTACAGTTGTGTCACTGGGCGATGCTGTTTTTCTGGAAGATGAATCCCTGCCATCTTCAGAAAAAATCCCTGTTATTTAACAAAAAAATATCATTCTGACCACAACATTAGCCAAACAAATGGTTTCTGTATCTCAGGGGATACAGACATCTCATCCCAACAATTTAAAGATTTAGTCATAATTTGTATCAAAATCCAAAGTGACTGTGAACAAAGATACTGGCCATGTCGTCCATGTTCTTATTTATTCATGTTTATTTGATTTTGAGAGGATTATATAGTGATTTATTTATTTATTTTTTTAAAGATGATTTTGTATCTTCTTACTGAAATATAGTGACAAACATTTTCACAACTTTGATATTCAGTGGTTCTGGTGGATAAAATAGTTGATTCTCCAACAGATATATTCATGAAGTGTTAATTAATATCTCATCAACTTTTTTTCCACTTTGTTAAAATTCAGTACACGGAGCATAAAAGAAAGTAGCTAATTTCTTTAGTTTAAAAAGTATTTTAAAAGTGGCACATGATCCATAAAAAAGGGAGAAAACTGAGAGAGTGTAAATTAAAAAATATAGATGCATAAAGACATATTTTTTAGCCTAGCTACATTAGAAAATAGTAATTAATTTTTCCAAATATTTACATATGATTGCCATTTAAGTATTAATATCAATATCAAACATTATTAAATGTTTAAAAGACTGGTATTCAGAGGTGGAATTTCTTCCTATTTGAGTGACAAGCTAAAACCAGTTCACCCAATGAATTTTGAAATGAACAGCTTGGCAATATCTTTAAAAGATTTGAAGTAAAAGTGAGGAAGAACGTATGACAAAATCAGCAGCATTTCAAAGCGATGGAGTCAGAGTTCTCCTTTACTTGGTGTTAATTTGAAAACCTACTTAGACAAAAATGACAAAGTGAAGAAAATAAAATAATCCAGGTTATCTGCCTGGCTCATGACAAGATGAGTGTTAGATGTTTGGAGTCCTTGAACTCGTTGGGTATACTGCAGTTTATCACATATTCCTGGTGTTATAAATGTTACCTTATCTGTGTTCTGTATCTGCATTAGTGTCTGTGTGTTTATCATTAGTTGAGTTTGCAGGACCTTCTGCACTATAGGGTATACAATTATATTTTTTCATTTGTCTCTCTTTGTGTTTGCATGTGTGTTTCAGGAGCTGGATCAGTATAAGAGGAATGCAGCAAAGTCATGGAAAGGACTGGAGCTGGAGACATGAGCTTTATTGCACACATACAACACATAATGTATATACAACATACATTTTGCATTATTTATTTATTTTTCGTTTACTACATTGTAATCCATGCATTTTACAATTACCACTTGAAATAGAGCAATCATCATTTACTACTATTAAAATATTTTCTAGAAAAATAAACAACAGGCATCCCTTTCTATTGAAGTCACATTATACACAGTGTTTAAACAAAAAGAAAAACTAATACAGGCAATAAATCCAACATAGTGTCTCTTCTTTTGTTATCAGACATGTGTCTGATAACAAAGGGAAACTTAAAGTAATACAGGCAATATACAAGCAACATTTAAATTAAGCTTCATATTATATGAGGTTCATATCTGTAATGGTTGGAAATTACAGCTAAACAAACTGTAATTAAGCCAATTAAGACCTTCAGGGTCAACAGTGCTGCTGGCTACAAAGGGCTGTGATGAGGAGTTGTACATGTCATAAAAACATTACATACATGTCTGCAAAATGAAAACATCTCATCAGAAGTAATTAAAAAATATAAGTATTCTAAAGGAGCTGAATATGTTGGAATTTTAAAGAGAAAGAATAAGTTATTCACAAAATATTATAGTGTATACCGGTGAGTTAATTATTTTTGAATAGACAACATAGTTCGACCACCAGAGGCAGCACTGACGCTGGGCAGCACTTTAATCAGAGAAGAAGACATCAGACGCCATCTTTGATTTAGCATTTGTTAAATTTGTTTGTGCTCGATACCTGTACAACACGGATGTTTTTCACTTTGTACATAAATAAGAATGCTTTCTACTAAATGGTGAGTCTTTATTCTCTACATCCTCAAAGTTTTCCGATGAATTGTATTTAGCTATGCCAATGCTAATTCACACGTTCATTCATTCAGTAAGCCTTAAAGGTGGTTATCAATTATGGCGTTTAACATTACAAATATGAGTTCAAACAGTAATATGCGTGTTTCTTTACATAAGTATTTAGAAAATGATAAGAAACAGGAAGTGACATGTTGCCATGGATATAGTGAGATACACTGAGCTGCAACAAGAGCAAAATTGCTACAGCCCATTATCTCATAATTATGAGAATGTATCAAAATCTATATCAGGAAATCTCGTAAATACCACTTCTAACCAATAATTATTAATTCAGCAATTATCCAAAAATCCAAAATGTTAAAGATTATAAATTAAAATAGAAGTTTTTAAGATTTCTAATGTATCAGAGGTTGCCAGTGTAAGTTATAACTATATTTAATGGTACATATTAATAATTCTTAACGTTCCAAAATATACATACTTACAGTTTCTTGTAAAATTGTATCTGTTCAGTACTAAAATTGTATCTGTTTCAGTTTCCCCTTAACTACCCAATGCGGATAATAAAAGTGTTATCAAATGATGATTTTTAATGTGACATTTTCCAAAACACTTATAGTTAATATGTGCCCCCTTTCTTTCAAGCATAGATGTCTGATAACCATAGATAACTTTTATCATAACTAAAATTAAATTGCCTTATCACTCAAGTCATAAAACAACTCGTCATTATCACTTACAGTGTCTTTGATATTCTAAATATCAATAAATTCATTCATTAGTAAGTAGAATGATGTACTAAGTGCATAAAGTCTATGAAAAATATCAGTAGGTTATACATTGTTTGCAGCTGTCAAGTTAGGTGGTTTAATGTCCGTGGCTGCATCTCAGTTAAGACAGATTAACTCTGCTGTACTTTATACCCAGCACCCATACAAAAAGATTACTTGAATGTAGGAGACAAGAGTTAAGCAGTGTCAGCAGGAGCCACAGTACTTCAGTGGAAGTCATCCCCTCTGAATCATGAACGTCACCGCACTGTAAATCAGTTTTTGATCAGCAGAAGCAAAGTTCGGCTCATTCTGCCACTTATTTGTATCTGCGGTTTTAGTGACGCACAATCCTGTCCCTGATCTTGAAGCCAATGATGCCCAGCAGCACTAGAGCTGGAAGGAAGGAGTAGAGGAGAACAAAGTCTATTGTGTATCGGGACAGAGCGCCAGGGTAGCCCTCGTCAATGATCTGACTGCCTTGAGTTACCAGACATGCTCCCGGCAAAGCTCTGGAATTATCTGCAGCAACACAAAGCACAAGGGAGAAATGGTGAGGAGGTTTCTGGTGTTACTGAGAGTGTTCAATGTGGGTCTGTTTTCATTGTTTGGGTAGGTGGACACAGATGATGGTCCCGTGGTAAAAAGTACTTACTGCATGTGAAGCTGAGATCGTGGAACTCGGTGACTATGAGCAGCTCGCAGCTGTACTTCTGAAAGGTCAGGTAACTGAGCCACTGGAAAACCTCTGGCATCTGCTGCATGCTCCTGTTGTGAAGACGAGGAGAGAGAGGTCACTCAGTCGCCACTATAATGTCTATGTTTTGGTGGTCCAGATGAAAACAGCCCAGTCATAAAGATACTTGCCTTAGGAAGCCAGATCCAACCAGGATTCCTGCGATGTTGAGCAGAGCCACTCCAGTGTTGACCATGTTAGGGTCCTGGACTACTGCTAGTAGCACCACAGTCAGTAACTCACCTGAGGAAAAGCACAGGAATACATATAATTAAAGCTGAAAACATGAAAATAAACATCCAAAACATTCTAGTTTATATGAATCAGCAGCAGTGTGGCAATGAAGGTGGAAGTTTTAGAAGTTATAGCATCTTTGCTTGGGAGCTTGTACAATGTGAAAAACGTCATCTGGAGGTGGGTAGTGATCTTATCAGCTTACCTATAATATGTGGCACCAGAACTACAGCAGTGAAACACAGGAAGCGCAGAGAGTCCGGGTGCATCCCCACCGTCCTGAGAGGAAAACAGGCAAGGACGAAAAACTGTTAACGATGAGTATAAGACAAATGTAAATGCAGCTTTAAACACTTCTACTACCCACCAGTAAAGGAAGGAGGCGAAGATGACCACACTCAGGATGCTGAAGGGCAGGATGTGGAAGATGTAAGCCAGAAACATTTGCCATTTACTATACAGGCCGTCCTGACTCTCCTGATCACTGATGGCTCGCAATGCTGGGACTGTTGGTGTAAAGACAGACAGGTTACTGAGGGGAAATTGAATAGTCCAAAATGCCATGGATAGTACTTTGATACAGGCATAAATAAATAAAGTAAATGACAAATGTTATAATATTCACTCACTAAAACCACTCCCATGAAAACCAAAGAAACACCTTTATCCATTTTTCCTGATATCTAAACTGAGTACAACACAAATAACGTTCTGCTCTCAGCCCATCCATCAGATCTGCAGCGTTCCTGGTTTTATTGTTTGAAATTATCCAGACGACTCAGTAAAACCAACGTATTTGACAACATGCATTTCAGTATTGTATTATATCAGTTGTCCTTGAATCTTGAGGATTTAAGGTAGATGTCCTTGAATTCAAGGTTAAAATGATAACAGGCTGATAACTGAGGAAGACAGTAAGGAGATAATCAACTCATACCATAAAATTCATTGATCACGGTCCATAAAACATTTAACTGTGCTTGTGCAGTAAATTATTGTTACGATATATTGTGTTATCTACATTTAAAAATTTTTTTTACCTTTGTTTCACCAGGAAAAACTCTTTGAAAGACATGTCATTTTGCAGGAGTATCTTGGCTAAGATAATAATAAAAATCACCAAATTATTACCAATGAAAGTATTTGTAAAACCACCATCAGGAAACACGTAGAAGTAATTTGTATTTCCTTAATCAGCTTTGTTCAGCTGTCACTTTTTCTCTGTGTCTGCAGCATAAGAAAGTGTTTCTGTGTTTGAGGATAAGTCACGACAGCTGATAACAAAACAACCATGAAGCTGTTAAACCCTGTGACACTCACATACATGTGCAGACAAAGTATAGATAGGATAGGTACTGTAGGTTTGTAGGTAAAAAGGTACTCAGGTTTATTGAACTCTAAATGGAGTAAAGGTCATTACCCCCTGAAGATAAGTGTAAAAATGACAACTGCCGGACCCTTGTGACAGCGAAGCTAAAATACTCTTGGTGAGTTTATTAATATTGATTAATTGTTGATTAATTAGATTCTAGCTAGAGAAGGAAGTTTATGGACTTCAGCTCGTAGTACTTCAGCGAGTATGAAGTGTAAATTAAATAAACCAATATGGACATTTTTAACCTGCCAAGGAAGTTTACCTGCATTGGTTTGTTTGTTTGTTATTTATTATTTTTTTAGAGACAGGGTTATTCAGTTTTGGGCATAATCAGAAGAGGGAATCCTGTAGAAAAAAAAAAATCTTGCCATTTTGGTTGTTTGGAGCCAGAAGTGACCATATTTGGATATAAAAGGAAAAGTGAGTAGGCGGGTCTAATCCATGAACATGAGGTCACTGCCCAATGTGTGTGAGACTCAATGCTAATGCTGACCTGTCAATAAAACTACCAACGCCCTTAAATCTCCCTCTTTGTGAAGCCTAAAGTCTATCTCATTATGATTATTATTATTATTTCCAGTTGAACCACCAGATCACTAATGAGAAGAATTAACTGTAGTTAATGGCACAGGAATGACTTGTGGAAAAAATGCATTTTTCTGAGTATTTCGGCGAATTTTTTGGAGCTGGCATCTAGTGGCTGTCGGAAGTATTGCACTTAATTGCTGCACTTTTGAATTGGTCGCATTTTAGAGCCCTGATCGTTTCATCCGTTTCAATATCCATCCTTTGGTTACATCTAAATAGTGAAAATCTACACACCCAAGGAGGACAGTATTGTCTACACTCTGACACAATATGGTGGAGATCAGATTATGCCTCGGTCGGACTTTTGTGCTCTCTGAGTGCTTTCTAGCACAGTGTCTTTGGTTGTAAACTCTATTGTGTGATTCTTGTTTTTTGATTGAAGCTTTCATCTTTCTTTCTCATCACCTGTACTGACTGCTTATCCTATTAGAGAAAAGCATCCTTACAAGTTATCATTCATGGCCAGCAGGTGTATTGATGTTGTGTCTCACAGGCCACAACATGAGGCTGGTTGAAAAGAGAGCAGTTTGAGTAGAGGCGAGGCATATTCCAACGTGGGAGCTTGAAAAAGGTATTTAACTCAAAGTGGACCTGATGCACTATAATGCATGATTATCCAACCCATCAAGCAAGTTGAAATGCCCCCTAACTGCTGCCCTCCAGACTATAATACTGTAGGTAAACCTCCAGCTCATTGCTTAATATTTTACTCTGACCTAAGAGAGAGACACTGAAAGTACAAGAAGTCTCTTCAAGCACTTTCTCCACACAAAATCCAAGCTAGACTTCACACATTTTTTTGCTGAAGGGAACAAAAATACTGCAGACAGCAGACGCCTTTCACCTACTGAACAAAGAGATAAGCGAGCTTACACAGCTGAGATAAAGATGTTTCAAGCGCGCTGTTCAACAGAGATAATACATCGCTTATACTCAGGTGATCGCCCACACGCACTCCAGAATTTCCCTGAAGTCATCGTATCCACCTCGTGTAGATATTTATTGGGTGATGTTATCAGACACACGCAGTGAGATGTTCTGTAATGTCACCCAGACATTATGCAACTGCTGAAATCTGGAAACTTGCTTCAGTGTTAAAATGAGAATTATGTTTCGTCTTTTGTCTTAGATGCTCCGGTTGTTATTTCCCAACACGGAAGCAGTTTCATTGCAATTAGTGATGTACCTGCACAGCGCAAAGCTTGTTCTTCTAACTTGAGTTTGTATAATAAGGAGGGATTCAATTCCTGTCCAATTTAATAGTTTCCAGTTTTTCTTTATGTCTAATACCTGGTGGAAAACTGTTTATTTAAAGATGTGTTTAACTGGTGTTACTCACAGAGAGCAACAGCGTTCAGCATGCCAGTGTACGGTGAAGCACCAATGCACTGATAGATGATGCCTATGCGGTCCTGTATGGCGCCCTTGGTGACGTCCCCGTCTAAATTCATGACGAAGAAGGCCACGAACAGACCGTAGATCAGGTTCTGGGAGAGACGCATCAGGACGCCCATCCTGTCTCTGGACAGGTTTCTTACTGTCCGCCTGCACATCAAACACACAGGGAAATACACAGAAAGGCAAAGTTAAAGACAAATGACAAATATTGGTTTGAAGAAAATTTTAGCTGCAAGTTATCACATCAGATCTGCCTATGTCAATTAGGTCATTAATAAATCTGAATAACTTATTAAATATCTATTTCTAGCATTTATAAGCTTTACTTTTTTTGTTAGTGTGTTATATTCAATTACAGTTTTTAAAGAAACCCTGTACTCCATTGTTGGTATGTCAGTAGAAAGAGTCTCTAGAATCTAAATCTAATATTTTTCTAGTTTTAAGTACAAGGTTCATGTGAGTTACTGACCGCACAATGATTTATGGATAAATGTATTGACAAAGTATTTCACAACTGAATTCGCTGACGTTTGAATTGAAGTCAGTTGGAGTCAAAGTTTTTTGGAGCCAGCATCTAGTGGCCATCGGGGGTATTTCACTATGTTGCACTTGCCATATTGGTCTCATTTTTGAGACTTGGTTGCTTCGTCCATTTCTATACACAGTACATGGTACAAGCACACAGGAGAGCTGAAGACTCTCAGCACTGACCTGAACAGAACTCCAAGTTTGGCAGCACCGCTCGGTGACTCTTTGCTCTTGAAGGGGATGGCTGGGTTGTCTGAACGCTGCAGGCTCTGCTCCATTTTTCCCAGCATGCTGTGGTAGATGGACGACTTCTGATAGGATGAAGTGATCTCATGCATGCGGTTGAATGTGGCCGCCTCTCTCTCACTGCTGCGTGTATCCACCGAGGTGAAGTCGACTGTTCGGCAACAGGTAAATTTGACATGTTTTTAGATATTCTCGCATTATTCATACTCTTCATTTATTGTGGCTGTAATATAAACACATAGTACCGTAGATATCAAAGGGGTTGCAGTAGTCTGGACACTCATATCCGCACTGGCTGAAGAAGTTCACCATCTCTTCTGGCTGCCCGCAGAATACGAGCTCTCCACGACTCATTATAGCTATCCTGCTGAACACCTTGGAGGCAAACGCACACAAATAGATTGTGTTATTTCACTAGCAACCACAACACATGAACTTTAAATTATTCAAATGTTCACAAGAAAAACATAAAAACCAAGAAGATGTGTTCTAATGTAGTTTTAATGTTAGAGATGGAGAAAAGATGCACAACTCAAAATAAGTTCAGCTGAAGTTAATATGAGACTCAGTTGGACAAATTAAGTTGATGAAAAATTAAAGTGACCAAAAACTTTAATGCACATACAGGAACATCTGATTTGAAGACATGTTAACCTCTACTTCTTTGGGTTTTTTTTTTTCTCGAGTTCATTTCTGAAACCCACCCTGAAGAGCTCGGACCGTGGTTGGTGGATGGTTACTACGACGATACGGTTCCTCCTGGCCAACTCTGCCAGCAGCACCACGATCTGATTGGCCGTCATGCTGTCCAGGCCAGTGGTCGGCTCGTCCAATAGGATCACCCCTGCAACGACACCATCCCGATGACATCACCGCCGTCATGGCAGGTTTGTCACACAGTGAAACACTGAGAACAAGTGAAAGGCAGGACAGTAACTTTTTTTTTTTTTTTTCCTTCTGAGTTGGAAACTTTTTAAATGTACTTTTCATTAAGTGGCACATGCAGGACTCTCTGTGGGGCTAACTCAACTTGACTGAAGATAAGTGAGTTCTCTTTTTTTTAGTTAATTACTCTAATTAGGACAATTAAAAGATTGCCTCTTTGCATTATGAAAGCAGAGTGGAATTAGCAGATGCTTTAATTGTGAGATTAATTCATTTCCTGGTTGATTGGAGAGGCAGCGAATGGGAACTCCTCATTACTCTGTGTGTGACTGAGTGTGTGTGTCTGTGTGTGTTCATGGCCATTTTAATCCTGAATGAGGACTGAGACCCTCCATCCTCCCTGGAGGACTGAAGGTCTGATAAACTACACCTGGGATACACACACACACACACACACTGAGGTGGGTCTCTGCTCATTCCCTTCGTGGTGTGATAACCCAGTCCTTTATTACTCTTCTCCATCTCTCCCTCCGTCCCTTTCTCTGTCCTCTCCTTATTCCCCTCTTACTTAGATCCTTTTGTTTTCTTCCAGTGTGGACTTTAAAACTCTTCAGGGGAGAGACGGGTCATCTGGTGAACTTTCTTCTATTCTCAGGATGGCAAAGTCATGCCTCTGGTCCTGTTGCTTGCTTCAGTATATGTATGAAAATATCATGTGTTGATGTGCAGTTACTAAGCTGGGACATTAAAGTAATAGCTCCAAAACACTTAAACACATAGGTTGTATAGAAGGGACAACGAGACGTCTCACAGGCGGGTTTGTGGACTTTTGAAGACAGGAGCTCACCCTTTGAACGTCACCATGTTGGTTTGTTTGGAGCCAGAAATGACCATATTTGGTGATGAAAGGAGGAGTTAGGAGGCAGGTGTGACCCTTGAACTCGAGGATGCTGCCCAATGTTTATAAGGCTGGAGTTCAGGTGTGGTTTCAGACACCAGACCTGTCAATCAAACTAACCTTTCAAAAGTAACGTACTGAAATGAGCATTGTGTCCTCATCAGTTTGTGATTGTAACTTACTTACTAACTTTAGAGGACACCCACTTGAGTGTATCAAGTCAAACCACTTTAACCTTGTGTTAGCTTCAGATAAGGTCAGTGTGAACAAGAGGAATGATTACAGTGTTCAGTATTCCTGTGTGTGCCCGACTTTTGTTTTAAGACTTGAAAAATACCGAACCGATCCTTTCAGGACACCTTGCTGATTTTGTGTCACAGCCCATTTTGTATAATCCCTGTCCCATGTGTCTCAAAGCTTAAAAAATAACCTCTAATGCCTCCTTTTATCTATTCTATATCTAGTCTATAAAGACTTAAGAATTTAAAGGATAATGGCTTTTACCTCGATTCACCTCATCATCATGATTTAAATTTGCAGCAATAGTACACTGTGGAAGTGTGATGTGTGTGATACAGCAGTAAAACTCCTGTAATTCTGCTCGGGCATGTTCCCGGCTGCAGAGCCACTCACTTGGGTCCTGCAGTAGCTGACTGGCGATGGAGACCCTCCTCCTCTCACCCCCAGAGATCCCAGGGAAAACACGACCTCCGATAACACTGTGGGCCACGTGACTCAGACTCAGTTCGGCCATCACTGCTGAGACCTGCACAGGAGCCAGAGGTCAAGGGTCAGGTGACAAGAGAATTACTGCTGCTGACAAGTGGGAGGACAAGGAACCCACTGTAAACATTTGATAGCTCTAGTTAGTGCATTTGATTAGTTTCATAAATATTTTCTGCTTATTAAGACTAAATATTTCAGAGTGAAGGACAACACTGAGATATTAGTAACTAGAGGTTATTATTTTACATTTTTAGGTTTAAGAATCATGAAAAGAGGCAGGAAAGGATCACTGACTTTCTTCATAGTTGCCGTTTTGAGCATTTTTGGCTAAAACTGAACTGTGATCATCATCATCAGAGAGGAGAGTTGAGATTTTTGTTGCTGGCTCAATATAGGAAACACAACAGCTGTATGAATGTAGGTGCTATAAGCAGGCAGACTGAAGCAAATACCTCACTGGTTTAAATCTCAACTGTGGCTTCACCATATTTGGCCTGGATAGTCAAATATACAGCAGAATATGGAAGTCAGCATCCTCTAAATTAAGGTTAGACATTGCCATAAGCACTTGAACTGGTGAAAATCCAAAACCAAGTGCATACAGTTCTCCATTTGTCTCCTTTGTGTTTGTTCTTTAACAGGGATGGAAAGTTGAAAGCCTGGAGGAGACTCAGAAAAGTCACCTTTTTCTTGATCGCTTCGGCCGAATGTTTCCGCAGGGCCAGCTGTGCTGTGTAGGTCAGAGTCTCCTCCACTGTCAGATAACTCAGCAAGTTATCACTCTGGGAAAGAAAAAGAGAAAGCACGAGAACAAAAGGGTTTGAAAAAGAAAAGAAACGAGATGCTGCAAGGTCGACAAATGATCCTTTGGGCCCTGTAACAAGATTGTGGATTTCTACTGAAGAGTGCACTGATACATGTGAAATGACAATCATCTCCATCAAGAAGCACAAATGAACAACCATATTTTCCTCTCGTGCATTCATCAGTAATGAAACTACAGTATATAGAGTCCATATAGCACACGTACATTAGTATACGTCAGACTTGTATGTTCATGTGTGTGTGCAAACCATCTGTAATGTACCTTTGGCCGAGACGTGCACACACATATACACACATTGTTTGAACCAGCTGAACCCACTGCCTGCCTCAATTAACACGTGGCGCCTCCCAATCCCACTTCTCCTTATTCTCTCATCTGAATGACTTTAATATCAGGAGCTCATATCACCTCCTCATCTGCAGCTTAGCAGGGGAAGTTAATGACGAGGCTTAGAGAGCAGAAGGGGGTGCTATCAGCGAGAAGAGAGAGATGATTTGAAAGGAAGCAAGGCCAGTTTTAAACCAGTGTTTTTAATTCAGGCTTTGGATACACTTGAGCACCTCTCATTGAGAGATTAAGTATATGAGGAGGATATCAAGGGTCTTAAGTTAATTTCATACGGAGGCCAGGGCAGCCTTTCTGGAGTTTTTGCGAAACGTGTGTTCGTTGAGTTTGTGAATTAGTGTTTGTGGTGGTTAGTTTAACCACAAGCAACTTAAATACTTATGAACTATCTGCATGTAGCCACTCATGTGAGACCGGAGAGCAAAGTTTGACCTGTTGTCACTATGTGATGAGAACTAGGGCAAAGTGCATGTGATTGTTTGGTAACTACTTTAATATGTAGGTGATGTTTAGTTGAACACTGCACCTGTAATAATTTTAGTAGTTATGTGCTGCAGTTTGGTGTTGCACAAACAAGTCATTCAAGTCACATTAGAAGAGAAAAACCAGATCATAACATCCATAAAATAATAATGATGATGTCTGTGTTGTACTGTGTTTACCTGCAGTACGTAGGAGAAGCAGTCCTGATACTCTTCTCTCTTCAGTTTCCTGCCGTTAACGAAGACCTCACCCAACAGCGTACCACGACTTCCAATCCTCCCTGAGATGGCATCCAACAATGTGGTCTTCCCTGAACCTGAGACACAAACACATTGGCATCTGTGTTCATACCCTAAAACAACACTGAGTGTATTTAGACACATATTTTATATCAACTTCCCTCCTCTGTACAGGCACTTTCTTTAATGGTTTTGCTGTTTTATTTTATAGAATGAGTGTTGCTTGTTTATGTTGTGTTAATGTTGTCATCTGTGTTTGTGTGTTACTAACATTACAGAAAGACTACTCAACAGATCTGGATTGTTTTAAGAGAGAGGGGAACACATTTTGGGCAGGATCAGAGGATGGGATCTTGTCACAAAAATTCCCCAAAATCTCAGAATATTAATGTTTCCATTTCACCACAGGAGGGCAACAGTGTTCAGTCAATAGCAGTAGTACAGCTGGATTATGCTTTGGCAGAGGTTTACACTCTCTTTCTGGTTGGTGATATTTTCCCAGAGTTCAACCTTGCCCTTGAACCAGCAGCCTGTATACCACTTCTGATCTCTCACAATTCAACAGATGTTTCATATATTCTTAAAACCAATAATAATAATTTTTGTTGTGTTTAAACACTTTGCTTTTTGGACCGAGCTGCGTGCGAACCTGAGTTCCCCAGGATGCCCATGATCTGCCCACTGTCTACGTGAAAGGAGACATCATTGAGGATCTGACGAGTCCATCGCTTCCTGTATGTGGGTAAGTCCCACCATGGACCCACACGTTCACTGCAACACATACACACAAAGACAAACGGTTAAATGAATCAATTACAACTGTGAATCAAGACATTAGCTATATTTAATATGTTACTCTTACATGCAGTAGAGAAAGAGGTGTCCATGCACTACACATAGACATTTATTTTTCAGCATTTTTTTCACAGTGAGTTTGACCACAAAAAATTAAGATTCAGTTCTGCCTCTATATCTGTGTAAAATATATATATATAAATAAATATAGATATAAAACAATGTGCAGAATCTTATCCAAATGTTAAGTTTCTCTTGTACACTGATTGTCTGCAGCGTTTACCTGACTGTGTAGGAGACCTTACTGACACTGAGACAGCAGGAAGGCTCTGATCGCTCCTCTCTGCCGTCCCTCCATACATCCTTCTTCTCCTCCGACGTGAACTTGAAAGACTCCCTGACCTTCGTCTGGTTCTCCATCTCCACCGTCTGCAATGAATAAAACCTGTCCATGTCTCTGGCCAGTGTTCCTGCTAATACAGCTGTGTTGGATCCGTCTCACATCAGTTTGTTAATATTCTTGAAGTCCCACACTTTGTTTCTCTGCACCTGTTCCCCGTGCGGAGCAGCGCTGGTGTCTCTCGGGAACCATAAACACACAGCGAATGTTGCGTTATCTCAGGGAACTTTGATCTGCAGTTGTATAAAGAAGACAAAAAACACACACGCCGAGTAGATTCATGGGCTGTCAGTCTTACCCCGGTCCTCATTTTGCACACTGCATCTAGAAAAGCTATGACTGACAGGACCGAGCAGAGGGAGGACTGACATGAATGTGGATGCTTTGAGAAAGAAAGCTTGTGAGCTAAACAAGAGGAGACCTTCAGCTGGACTGGAGTTAAACTGCGAGACGAAACGGACAAAACTAACAAGAGGGGACAGACAGCAGACACCCGTAGAGGGAAAAAGAGAGGATCCTAACAGAAGAGGAAAAGGGGGGGTGTAGACCTGTTGACCTTACAAACATCAGCCAGCAACTTGCATCATCATGGAGACAGAGACTAACCTCAGTCAGACAAACGGCTATTCACAGGTCAGTCAGGACAAACGCTTATTTTTGCAGGTGTCTCTGCTAATATATATTATTTTGATTAAATCAAATCTGCGTTTAAACTTATTGTTAATTCCTTTCATACCAAAACCCATCAATCACTGAGCTGCTCTCTTTGACACTGTATAACCACAGATTTATTTAATTGAACAATATGTGCCTGAACTAAATCCTATCAAAAATACTTGCATATGCATAAACAAATACCATTTCTGGAAACTGTATTTGCTAATATTTAATATTTTACCTCATTTAGAGTTTTGATTTGAAGGAACAAAAACACACTGTAGTTCCCATACATAATTGTACATAAATAAAAGCACATAAAAAAGGTTTTAAGTGTTAAATTGATATTTTAGTGACATATTTTTTTTTAATTTCATATTCTGAGTGTGGGAGCTTTGTGTCACTGTTTTGAGTTTATATTTCTGAT
The DNA here is from genome assembly GCA_900323345.1 of Pseudochromis fuscus. Lineage (NCBI taxonomy): Eukaryota > Metazoa > Chordata > Actinopteri > Pseudochromidae > Pseudochromis > Pseudochromis fuscus. The sequence goes on from OOFC01018269.1 coordinate 25,682, forward strand.
TTCAACTTTTCCCCTAAATGCAGTTACTCCAGGTGTAAGTGTTTGTTTCCTGTTTGTCTCTAAAAATCTGGATAACCTCTCAAACTGACTGTAGCCAGACATCAGTGATACCACTACTAATACTGTGGTTTAATAGCAGTGAGACATGTTGTTTGTACAGACTCTACTTTCATACTTCACTTAACACACCTGGAAACCATAACAACCACTTTACATCATAGATACAATGTAACCTACAGTGTAGTGTACTGCGCATGCAGTAGATTTGATGTAAGCATGTTCTTTTCACTTGGAAATCTGCACATTTTATTTATTATTTTAGTGGCGAGATTATGTAATGGTAGTTTTGGGGTTATTTTTAAATGGACTCTGAACCTATAAATGGTCTCAGGCAACTATTTGCACACGCAAACACACAAGTCCATGCATGTGCTTAAAGTTCATCATAGAGGATTACAGTTTCTCCTAATACAAGTGTTGATACAAGTTTCGATCTTTTGTCTTCTAACTTACTGTCGTCTAAACTTTCTGTAGTTTTCTTTGTGTGTCCTTGCCTCTGTGAAGCTCATTGATTTGTCTGCGTCTCTTTAGCAGCATCAAGACACAGAGTTGTTCTCGACTGAAGAAGACAGCAGTCTCTACTTCACCTACAGCGGAGGGCGCAACGAGCTGGAGGTCAACAGCCTGCACTATGAGGTAACTGTCGGGCAGTCGCTCCGATCCCACAGGCAGTTATCTTTAGCTGCTAACTGGTTTCACCTCTTTATGTATGTGTATACTGTATGTGTTCACTGTTTTGTGTGTGTGTGTGTGTGTGTGTGTGTGTGTGTGTGTGTGTGTGTGTGTGTCAGCAGATGAAGATTCTCCAGGTACAGAAACATCTTGTGTGAATAATTCAAACACCTTCGTCTCTTTGATTGAACCAGTTTGGACCAAACTCTGTTGGACTAACACACTGAGAGTTGTGCGTTTTGTCTGCAGGCGACAACCTCCTGCACACACACATTAACACTTTAGTGGATTTCACTGATGAGCAAATATAATGAGAAAAATACATGAAGAGATTTCCCTCCACAAACAATTATCAGCATCATTGGCTGCAGAGCTATTAAAAAAAAAAAAGAAGCAGTTTGAATCTGGCTTTAGGTGAATTTCATCTTCCTGACGGGTCCTCGTGATCCACTGATTCACACACTGAATAAATACAAACTGTAATTCTCTGTTCAGCTGAAACCGTCGGATCTGACTGGGATTTTCACAATAAAAGCAGCAGCTCAGGAGCAGCTTGCTCTGGATCTGTGTGGTCCTGATGGAAGTGGTTCTGGTTCCAGGTGGATCCGGGATCAAGGTCGATCAGGATCCTCCTCAGCTGGATCAACAAGCCTGGTCTCCATTGAGAGCAGCTCTGAACTCCAGTCTCATCCTCATTGGACAGTGTCCTCAGGTTCAAGGGTCAGCCCCGCCTCCTCCCTCCTCCCTTCATGTCCAAATATGGTCACTTCCCGCTTCAAACAACATTTTCTCTTTGAAATGCTACAAACATCACGTTAGCTTCTTAGCTTAGCGCCTGTGACTTCACTTCCTCTCTGCTGATCACATGTGCCTGAGCTGACCAATCAGGAGCTGCAGGACTCCTGTGTTTATAGTTTGTGTAGTTTCTTCACGACAGAAAAACTTTTCAAAGTTCAATCAAGATAAAGATGAAGAGCCTCCCCCTCAGCACAGCTCCCACTGATCACAACAAGGTGACAATTAACCTTTTCCAAAGCTTCTCTCTGATCCTGTTTTCCACTTTGTTTCAGGTACATGAAGACATCGTGGGTTCTGTCAGTCTTAATAAGACAGACTCATGTCCTGTGATGATGAGCAGGTCGAACCCGGAGCTCCCTGCCAGTCTGAAAACCCTCCAAACACAATCAGCAGCAGTAATTAGCTACTGTACAAAAAGCAGAGGAAATCATGTTCCTTTAATCAAACTGAATTGATTGAGTAATTGTTTATGTAAAGCAGACGGTCGCTGTGGAGTCGCTGTCCCGTCCTGTGCAGCTAATTAACCTCGTCCCAGAAGCTGTGATTCCTCTAATTCCTGATTAAAGAACCTCAGACCTGACCTCCTGGGATTAGAGGAGTCACCGTGTCTCTGCCTCGTCTTATTTCTGCATCATACAGTCGCTGACAAACACGGAGAGCTCAGGGTGGTTGAAGGTTTGAATCTCACGCTGCCTCCTGCAACATGTCTGTAAATATCACACGTCTGAGCAGCGCGGTGGGTGTTTACAGCAGCTGATGATTCATCTCAGAGGCCGCGGGGTTTCCTCAGCGGGCGCCGCAGGGGGTGGTCGGGCCGAACAGGGACAGACCTGTGAGGACCAAACAGGAGGCGGTAATGAGTTCCTGCTGCATCACTTTGCAGCAGCAGCAGCAGCAGCAGCAGCAGCGTGGGGAGATGTGTGGAGCGGCTCAGCGCTCCACCTCAGATACAACACCTGCAACACACACTGGAGACAAACCCCCACAGCTGGGACGTCCTTCTGCAGA
>OOFC01018272.1:0-18342 GCA_900323345.1 Pseudochromis fuscus
GTCTCTAAAACAGGTGATCTGATCTCACTGATGAGCTCCTTCCCTCAAATTGAAGGAGGTTGTTGATGATTAAAATCACCTGAAAGAAAACCTGCAGGGGTCTCGGTCCTCCATGGCATGAGTTTCAGACCCCTACTCTAAGGTCATCTTTTGCAGAAGCACTAGGGGCCCATCGTGGGTGCTTCCTTTTCAGCTGCATGTTTTGAGACCTTTGCAAGTGTGATCATCACCACTGTGGATCGAATCTCTTGAAGATGCTTTTCAGCTGGAGAATGTTTTACACTCCTGTATCAGGCGTAGGCGCCTGCGTGACTGTTGAGGCTAAATAAATGTCATAGAAACTACTTCAAATGCTCTGACATGCTTATAGAGAAGCCACAGCCTACGTTTCCTGCATCATTACAGCTTCATTTTCCCTAAAAAAGCTGTAGATCAGTCAGTGAGCACTGCCTCACTTCTTATGAAATCAACATATTTACTGCACTGGCAGATCTACACATTGTTTTGTTTCTCCTGTTTACTAAACAAATAGAGAAAGCAAATCTATTTAAATCTGACCTAAATAGTTCATCTTTATTCATTGTGTTTGTTTGCAGATATGTGAGCCAGTCTACAGGAGAATAAATCAATCCAGCACCAGGTTCTGCTGCTTCCACAGGATCAGAAGTTGAGTTTATTGAGTTGAAATCTGTCATTATAAGGTTCAAATATCAGATGTGCTGTTAGTGGCTGCTGAGCTGGAAGAGGATAGATACAGCTTAGAGAAACATCGATTTTCCCTCTTCTTCAATTCTTCAGTTTCATTTAAATAGAGTGAAACCTCTGATTATATTGACGTTGTAAATATCTGTGAGGCGGTGAGATTGTGTTACAGTTGACAACAGGATAATGTTGTAGTTAGAGAAACAATCCTGACTCCAAATGATCTCCAGTTTTATATTATTGTATCTACGTCTTCTGCAGAGCATCTCCCTCCACCCAAGAGCATCCATACTGTGTTTGTTGCACACGAAGCATTATGGACCCACTAAAATATTTAAATACAGTTTTTAATCTTGTGCTTTACATATTTCTCTGCTATTGTTTTTACCCACTGCACAGAGAATAATGAATAGGGGGGAGCACAAGAGACAAAGGAGCGAGGGAGGTTGTACCATGAAAAGAGAAAGAAGACGGATGTGAATAGAAAAGCATGTGAGTAGCTGGACTGTTGTTTATCTTATAAATTGGAAGGAAAATGGACGACATGCAGCTCTCCTCTTTGTACACACATTGCTTTATAAAGTGACTTTTATGATGCTCTGTCAGAGAGCATGTGTGTGTGTGTGTGTTGCACAGTAAAGCTGTGTACATGTGGTATTAATGTTCCCTGAAACACATTATGTTTCAAGTCCATTCACTTGCAGCTTCACTGATTGTGTTTCAAGTGCTTTGAAAATGTAGGTTATCTCCAGTTCAATGTATCTGAATGAATGAGAACCAGAGCAGCTGCCCACAGTATATCAACACGGTCTTTATGTTTTGAATTATTTTAAAGATCATTCACATACATTTTTTTCAGAGGCAGGAAAGTTCACACTAACAAAGGAGCAGGTGGCTTCAGACTTAATCATGTGGTCACAAAACTATCAAGTGAAGTGGACTGTGTACCATTTTTCTCTTAAGGTCATTTATAAAGCCAAGATATCTGTTGTGTTAGTGCAGCTTGAAGGAAAGTTAGATAGGTGCTAGAGTTTAATCCCCTGAGGCTATTTTCTGCATTTTGTCAGGGAAAGGTGGGAGGAAGCAGGACCCAAAACGCAGATCTTGAGCAAAACAAAAGGATTTTAATAAAAGGAGGAAATGAAAAGCGCTGCACCAAAACACGGCAGGAAAAATACAAACACAAACTAAAAACCAAAACACTAGAAAACTAGAAGAACTAAAACACAAGGAAACTGGAAAAACAGAAACCTACTGGGAAAAACTCAAAACTACAAAACCCAAAAGCACTAGAAAAAAAAACAAAACCCAAGAGCTAAACAACAAGTGGGGACCACAAAACACTAGACGTAAAACGCGAGAGCTAAGACACAGGAAAACAACGAAAACTAGACACTGACAGCAAGACGCAAGAATGGCAGACACTGAGACCTAGACACAGAAACCTTAGACAAAGACACGGAAAGCTGGTCACAGAAAAACAGACACTGAAAACTAGACATAAACTACAAGAAGAAAGACACAGGGTGAAAGACACTGGAAGCACAACACTAGAAGAGCAGACACTGAAAACTTAGACAACAAACTGGCAACAAGACAAAGAGACAGGAGGTTAAACACACTGGGGTAACGAGGGTTAATGGGACACAGGTGGAGAGGACGATCAGGGAAGGCTGTGCAGACGAGACAATCAACACAGGTGTGAACAACAGGAAACCAGAACACAAGAGACAAGACTCAAAATAAAACAGGAAACAGAAAACACTGAACACATGTAGAACACCAACACCAAACTAAAAGGACATGACACAGAACAATCACACGAATATAATAAATCACAAAACGAAATACTAGAACCCAGGGAGAACACCAACTAGGAACACACATCATGACACATTTTAGCATCAGTGTTTCAGGATTTTTAATTTATTTCTCTCTGGCCTGAAATGATGTATATCCTTAAAGGCACCTGTTTATTTTTTTGTGAAAGGCTGACGTAAAACTCCTTTGTTGTTCCTCTCAGAGTGTTGCTCACTCAGGTGAGAGTCTTCTCGGCCAGTCTCTGCTTCATGTTAATAACACTGAAAGCCCAGTTTACTGGTCCAGTGGGTTCCTTCAACATCTTAAATGAAACCAAAGTATATGGACAGATTGTTGTTTGAAGGTTCAGACTCTCCAGAGACTCTTCTTTGTTGTAGTTTTATAAACCCTTTAATGTTGTAAAGTTTTGTGTCTTAAATACAAGTTAAATGAAGTCGTGGTTGTTTCTTCTCACAGAAATGAACACAGTGCAAACCGTGATGAATCCTGTTATTGGATTCACTGCCGCCGTAATATTTAGCCTCGCATATTGTCTTTGTACTGACTCATATGGCAAATACAGATGGTTTCAACAGCTGCAGCTTTATGATTTAAATGTTAAATGAAGAACTTTAACATAAAGAGTCAAAGGTAAGAAAGTTGTCTGAACGAGTGAAATATCTGAAGTTGATCCACCTTATTGTTGCTTATGTTTTCCAAACTTCACATAACTTGTCTCAGGTAGTCATTTCATTCTCAATAGGTTCACTTTAAAGTATAATAATTCAACATAAGTGTAGTAGCTCGTGTTTTTAAGCTACTAGAGCACTTCACTTCCTCAGCTGACCAAGCTTCAAATGGATTACAGTGTAGTGTACCTTCTGTATGTATGAGTGTGTATTACAAGAGGTGAAATGATGTGAAGTGGTCGATCTGTGTTGCATTTATGAACAATGTGACAAAAAAACCTAAGGCATCATCAGCTTTGTGGCTAAATTGTAACTCAGCTGCAGATAAATGATAGATTGCCTAAATGGAGCAGTGTTATCAGCCCTAATGTCGCACTTTAGCACTTTCCCAGCCTGTTGTAATCAATCTTAGCTGCAGGGTAGAAAACATGTCTCTGTGGAGCCTAATAAAAAAGATATATATTAAAAAAAAACAGCTTTCATGATGTGGATTTCTGCTCGTGTGCAGGTGGACGAAAGTTTTCTTTATGACATCAAAAAAAAAAAATGCTGCGTAGTAGTTCTCATAGTAACAGTAGCATATGTGACAGCCCAATTTCTTGGCTGTGATTTGTTAAACTCTGTGCGGTGACACGAGGTTTCTCTTGGTTCAGATCTCCTCGTGGGAAAGTTGCTTCCCATGAGGGCTCATTAGCATCTCGGTGGTGTTTGCATTTAGAGAGACAGTGACAGTGGGACCAGCTGAGGTGGGGGAGATAATTGATGGTTTAAATGATGGATGAACTGGTGAGGAGGGAGGCACATCATGAATCTCCTGGTGTCCTTCTCTGAAATTACTTGAATTATTCAATTTACAGACTTTAGACACCATCTCTCTGCTCTTTGGCTGTGGAGAAATATCATTAAGACAATGACTGTAAAATAAGGAGTTTCAGTGTCTTTTCTTCTCATACATCTTTTCTTTACATTTGTTTGAGACATTGTATCTGTGTCTGGTGGCTAAACTTCAGAGGAGTATGTCATCATAATTACCGTATTTTCCGTACTATTGAGTGCACCTGTCTATACGCTGCTATTGAATTTATTCGAACAGTTTCATGTGGTCCACTCTGACCGGGTCTGATGTGACGAGGCTAAATGTATCGACGGCGCGGAGCTTGCTATCTTGTAAAAAGCTAACGAGCTTCGTGCCGCTGATACATGAGGCACAGCTGTGTTTAGCCGCAGGGTTCAAAGCGTCGGAAAAAAGTAGCGGCTTATAGTCTGGAAAATACGGTAGTTGTCATGTTTGATTGATTGATAATGTTTATTTATTTGTCCAAGAAAAAGACAAGAGATGTGACCATTGAGTTACACTTCCTAAAAAATACATTGTAGTGTTATATTCTACCAAAATCTTTTAATGCAACTAACAGACATACTTCAAAAATATCTACATCAGACAATCACATACATTAAAATGACTTTCTCGTCATTGCACAATAGAAACAAGAGCTGATGAGTTAACAAGTCAATAACTTGTCTGGTTTACCTGTTGAGATTTCTTTACTTATCATTGATCACTACCATGGATGATTGCATGCATCCAGAAACAGTCACAGAAACACAGTGCAGTCTTTCCTTGTGTAGTAAAATTATTTCTTTTTCTTCTGTTTTCTTTGAAAGTTTAATGTCATCTCACTTTATTCCTTTATATTCAACAATCGCTGCAACTGGAAAAAACATTTTATCAATAAAAGTTTCTTCCTGTTATCTCCACAGTCTGGGGAAAATAAATTGCAAAAAGATTTGGTGATTTAATTCAGCATTTGTTGCTTCACAGTTTTAAACTAGTGAGTTATTGATCATTAGGACGAATGTAGACCACGTTAAAAAATGAATTATTTATCTAAGAGTTCCTATAGGAAAAAAAAATATGGGATGGTTGGGATTTGAGCTGATCTCAGCATTTACTGCAGATAACTTTCTCTGAAAACCCACACACTGAAAACATAAAAGTTGAAAAGAGTTTTTTTTTCCTAATTATTTATTTATTTTTAAAAAATAAAAAGCTAAAGTATTTTGTAAGGAGTTTAGTCCAACATTAAACCATGTCCTGGGGTGACTGTTGCGTTTTCTTAAACCAGTTTGAAAAAGCATGACAGACAAGCATCAGCACAAACACATCAGCACACTCTCTTTCTTTCAGTCATTTTTAAGAAAAAAAAAATTATTTCTACTATATCCACAAATCAGGAGTAACAGGTGGGCTGTTAACAGCTTTTAATTGTCACCCTGTGTCCTGATCAACAGTGATAGTATACCAACATCTGTCAGCCAGAGGAGAGCGAGTGGAAATGAAACTGAAATGTTTCCAGCAAGCTGTTGGGTTGTTTCAGGAGCAGCCTCAGACAGATAGGGAGAGCAGACACCTACATCTTTGTTTTTCACACCATGGAGAGGTTATGGGAGCTTCACAGCTGAAGAAGTAATGTGTGAGAAGTGGAGCAGCGGTGCCAAACGCTTGAGCAGCAAAAACTCAATCATCATCTCATAGCTGCCAAGAGCTCACCCCACACATACACTCTGTGTTTTACATGTTAGTTTTATGTAGGTCACTGCCCCTTCTGGGCCACATTGGTTGTTACTTAACTTATTTTGTGTACGACATTGTATTTGAATCTTATCATGTGAAATCTTACTGACGATTACCTGTCTCTATTAGCAGCTTCACGTTTCCATCCAAATCATCTCTCTATGCAAGAAAGCAGCATTTTTACAACTATTAGATGAAATAACTGATAAAATATGATCATTTTCTGCCTACACTCATCATTTGCTGCCATTGGTTCGATTCAGCAATATGCCAGCTAAGATATTCCTCCTCTTCCTTTTTTTATCACTTGCTCATTATCTGTCTCCCTCTACATGTGTTTTCCCTCTCTCACCTTTCTACCTTTTTCCATCATTTTCCTCCCAGTTTTCCCTCCATCTCAAATAGCCAGCGGCAGCAGGATTTTAGTAGCATCAGGCTGATTGTTACACGTGCTGTCAGTTATTCATAATTCTACATCACAGGCAGCATAGGATCACCCGACACCCCTAAAAGGCTGCTTTAAGGCAACATGGTGGGAAAACAAGCTCCTCAGTTTTAGTGAAAGGAAGATTCAAATTGAGTTTTGTGTGTGATGCAATAGATGTTTTTATTTTTTCAACTTTGTAGGTAGAACAAAGACTACAGTTGACATTTAATTAGAGGCCATAAACCTAACCTTTATCAAAGCTTTTAAAAATATATAATAATAAAAAATGCCACTAATATAAGGCAACATTTTGCAAGAAATTGTAACTGTTGCATCCGAACAGTTTTGGAGTGTAACTCACTTTTACACCACTGTCGAAGTGATCTTTAGGTAACAGCTAAATCTTTGTTTAACTTGTTGGTAAATGACCAAAAAACAGCAAGTTGACAACTTCACTAACACAACCAAACAGCAAGACAAGACACAGCAAGCCAGTTGATTTTAGGTTGTAGTTCAACAGCAAGAAATCCAGCATGGCATCTGTCTTGTCGTCTGAAATTCCCTCTTGTCTGGACTCTTGCTCGGTCACTCTGTTATTCTCATCCCAGTTTCTCCCATAAATGTCCTCTTCAGTCTCTTTGTCATCCATACTGTGAACAGAGCGAACACTGAAGAAACATCAGGATCCCCTCACTACTTCTGACTTCTTTTTACTCAAACTACAAGGAAAAGATGGAGCTGATTATTCCAGTGTCAGTGTTCAGCCAATCAAAATCTGCCCCATCACCATGTTTTCTTATAGCTAGCTGAAGATCCTTACTTCGTACAGTCAAAATGATATTGAAGTTGTTTTAAGTTAAAACAAAATTGTTGCTTTACCCTCTGAGCTGGTGCACATTACCCTGATGTCACTTTCCGGTATTGTTGTTAATGGTTTCCCAAATGGATTTTCTGCAGCACCCACAAATCCAGCTGTGAATCCACTTTCTTCCTTTCAGCATCCTCATGGTGGCCTTTGCTCCAGTTTCTGGATGTCAGACTTTATTTGTATCTTTCAGTCACATGTCTGTAGCTCTGCAGACTATAGCTGATGCTATAGGTCTGCACCAACATGCACAATGTAGAAACAAAAGGAGAAGAGAAGGGAAAAGGAGGAGCAGCGAGGAAGAGAGAGAAGCAAGGAAGTAGTGGGAAGCAAGGCTGCAGGTCCATGAATAAAACAAGTACATGTTTTACCTCACAAATGATGCAGCCGTGACTTGGGGCAAGTTTAAGAAAATGTGACCTCATGTTTATTTATATAGTTTTTATTATACACAGAAGAAGACTTTGTAGGACAACGGCTCCCTCCTTTCATTTGAGTAGGGAAGAAATAATTATAGATGCACAGTACGTGTGCTGCTGTAAATTTGTAATTAAATAGGTGTTAAGGGTTTTTTACAGTTGAGAAGAAGTAATTGACAGTTACAGGTAGTTTAAAAAGAGGACGACGACAAAATTACAACAAAATTTCCACGAAGCTTCAGAAAAAAATAAAGAATGATTTAACATCGATGTGAACTGTGAATACAAAGTAGAAGCAAGTAAATGTAAATGTCGATATGTTGGATAAATTAAGCATTTTGCACAGGCACTCTGAAGCTGCTTTTACATACTAATAACCATCAGCAACAGTTGTTCAGTTTCACACACAGATGTGGATGACGTACTCACTCCTAGCTAGCAGCTAACACTTTTAACTGGTGTGACACATCAAGGTCGACACAAAGCAGCAAGATGATGGAGAAACAAAGGCAGTCACAGGTGCAGAAAATAAATACTGCGTGAAAAAAAACTAAAAAGTCCAAAGACAAACACAACAAATTGGTTTATTTTGTTTGATGCTAATGTTACTTGGAGTCACATTCAATGATTTTCTATTTATTGTGCAGTGCAAATAATTAAATATTGTCCACTTTGTAATTGATTCTTTTTAAAGTGTCTTTTAAAAATAATCATGAAATTATTGGTACCTTGGCTGTGACAGTTAATTGTGGCATGTTTCAGCCTGTTTTTATTTTATTTTATTTTATTTAGTTAGTTATTGGAGAGAGAGATTGCTGGAGGGATATCTCCCTGGAGAGAAATAGAAAAAAATATTCTATATGATGTTACTTGTATAACAATTTAAATATTTAGATTTTGTTACTCACAGTACACTTAGAAGAAAATTCATCCTAGAGACGTAGACCAGCATCTTGCTAAGTCTTCAAATTATAAATTAAGGATTTTATTTATTTTATTTTTTTCTATAAGGATTTATGTTATGATTGGAGTGCCTATTTTCTCCTTTACTGATGCTCGCCTATGATTAATTGTATGTCTGCAGCACCAAGGACTCAACAGTCTTGCTAATGGCTCTACAAGAAAGAGCTTTCCATTTTCCATTGAAGTCTATGCTAATCTGAACATGTAGAGAGGATAAGTACATCCACCAAAGGAGGTAACTCTCAGAATGGGACAAAGCAGCAACTTATATTTGTGCTTCTTCCTGATGAGGTATTTTAAATATTGCTGCTTAAGAGATTCCCCAGTCTCAGGAGAACTTCTTCAAACACAAGCTAATCATTTCACAGCAACAAATTTCCATCACAGAGGGGAATTGTTTTTTGGTCCCTAAAAAGTAGATGAGTCCAATCAAAGTGAAAGTGCAGGCAGTTGTATTTCCCGACAGTATTTGTAATAAACATTCACACACACACACCTAAAAAATAAACAAAATCCAAACACTCCCAGAACTCTGTTGCTGTGAAATTAGATTTGTAGATTTTATCAAGTTCTATTTTTTGCACTGCTCCTGCTCTACAGAGTCGCTCTCACTACTGTGTTTATATTTGAACATAACAGTATGATTAACATCACTTGTCAGAGACCTAATTTGTACTGTGTAGTTGCGCAGTAAGTAACCTACTTAGTGGGAGTTATAGTTCACTGTAATGTATCCCTCGTGGCCTCCTTAAGCTAAGGAGTGTGTGTGTGTGTCTGTATGTATTTGTGTGTGTGTTATCATAATTATCTCGCTCTAAGGCAGCGTGATCATTAAACTTTCATCGCAGCAACACCCAGATTTTCTCTTTCACTGTCTTCCCGCCTCAGTCTGTTTGCCCAGTGACAAGAGACAAGAACACACAAGTTGAACAGGTGAAAACAAGGTTACAAGACACATCCACATTTTGACATGTATTTAGTTTAATATTAAAAAAAAATTAAGATTAAAGAGTCAGTTCTCTTCTGTTCGTGCTTTGTGACTATTTTAAACAAAATCATCGTTCAGTATATGCTGTGGTATCATCTGGATTCCCGATCATATGAGGACACTTAAGACGTCTGTGAGGACAGCTTGTATTCCCAGCAGTTTAAAGTCTATACGCTGAGTTTCCGGTTGTGATAGTAGTGTCAAAGCACACAGTTTCTGAGGTTAATGAAATGTCCTTTTGGGGAAATCATATTTTTAATCCAGCGTCTCTGCAGCTGTGCGAGCCAGACACTGTGAAATCCACTCATCTATCCGACCAAATCCACGCTGTCACATCTGCAAATCAAATCTGCCTATTAACTCTACCATGAAGGCAGCAAATGAGCTACTACCAAATGGCTTCTACCAGTCTACCACCTAATGGATACAGAGGACTGCAATATTCCCCACAGTGTCTCGGGACGCTCTGTCCAGCTGATGCAGCAGATGTTGCCAGAATGCAGCGGATGCATGTTACCTGCAGAAACACTGGAAGGATGTCACTCGGGCCATCTGGCTTATACAAATCAGTGGCACATCTCAGTGATTGAAGCCCTGTCTCCGTGCGAACACCGGGCATACTGAGTGTCTAATAAAGTCATCATGGCCTTAGTACCAGCTTTATCTCCATAATGATTTTCACTTAGTTTTGGGAAGTTGGCAAATTGCTTTAAATACCATTCTCATTATTCATATAGCAGTCAAAGGCATTTTGTAGTCTAATGTGTTTTATTCAAGGTTATGTGACTCAGTGAAAATATCCTGTTTGGCCTTTTTATTCCTGCATGGCCTCTGCACACAAAGGACAGCAGGACAGGAATGTGGTATTCATTTTTTTTTAGTTTATTAATGTAAGTTTATATTGTGTACATGTATATTCCTCAGGAAGGTACATTCATAGTTCATTCTCTGTCTAAACAAACAAATAAAATCTTATTATATTGCTGTATTTGGCTGGTTTTGCATTGGTGACAATCTTACTCGCTTACCACTGCATGTAACACAACAGCAAACAGCAAATGCATCATTCATTTTGATGGTATTCTAAATCTGCCGCACAACCGTCCAGCCTTTGAAGGCAACGGGATGAAATACACAGTCATAACTCTGTTAGTTATTAGTTGTGAGAGAGAAAACAGACAGGAGCAATAAAAAGATGATAAGATCACAAAGGACACTTTTATATTCTTTTAATCACTTTGAAGACTGTAGGGGACATTTTAAAAGAATTAACTCTGTCCACAGTCTCCCTGAGCTGTGGACAAGGTTAATGCTTTTAAAAGGGAGCACATGCAAATACAGTATTGCTTGGGTTGTTTGCTAAAGAAATATTAATTTCATGACTTTAATGAGAGTGGCAAGGAATAGGTGAAAAAGTTGTAATGACATGTTGTGGTTTTGTGAAAAGTGATCTGTGCCATCAGCTCGCTGCTTTTGTCATGAAAGACACTGATTGATTCTTTGGAGTTTGACTTCTGCTTCAAGGACTAAATATCCACATATCTCAGCTTAAGTTGCATCAGTTTTGACCATACTTAAAGTCAGTTCACCAGTTTCCATGTCTGTGTGTGTGTGTGTGTGTGTGTGTGTGTGTGTATATGCTGAAACTTGACTTGAATTCAGAGCAGGAGACTTGCTTTCTATACATACAGTAGAGGTGAATGTGGGCAGAAAATACAATGGTGAGAAGAGTGTAGTCGAGTCAAGGATGTAAACCACAGCACTGGTAGTTGTTCCTTCTCCTGTAAGCCCCTCCAATTAAAGGAAATCCTCTGCCAAATCACTGTGGTGCTCCTGTAAATAAGGTTTGTTTGGAAACAGCTTACCGACAGCTTTGTCATACTAATACAGGGGGGGTCACGAGTGTAAAATAAAATCAACATTGTCCAGCAACAAGTAAACTTTGGAGAAACAACCAGATGATACTGATTCTTAATAACTAAAATATCCACAGACATATTATTAACTATATGAAATAACACCACTTAGTTGGTATAACACATCATGCTGTTTGAAATCACCTGTCACGTCACATGAGGCTGTGTGGCTCCTGCAGCCTCATGTGTATGGCTGTACTTGTAGTACTCATGTTATAAAGATATTAATTTGTAGTCACATTGTGGTGACCTGCTTAGAAAGCCTCATAATGTAAATCGTTACATTTTAAATTGAAGACCTAAATAGTAGACTGAAGTATCCAGCACTGCAGTAAAACCACTAGCACCAGATTCCCATTAAATGTGTCTCCAGGTTAACTTACATCATTACAATGAATAGTGGGTGTTGTAATATATCTTACAACAACTATTTTCTCTGACTTCTTTGTTTGACCTTTTTCATTCCTACAGCAATTATTTAAAAAGAGGAAGGAAGAAATAAAAGGAGCAGGTTTATATTTGTAGGTATAGTATGTTAAACTAGAGAGCTGCATGTTGCTTATTTAAGTGTGCAGTCACCCATATCTCCAAATTACATGTTTACTACATAAGGAATAGAAATATTGAACTTTTATTGCAATTTAAGTTTTGTTTTTTGATAATGTAACTGTAGTTTAAAGTTTGTTTTCTCATGCAGCTGCACACGTATGCATTATCTCCCATCCACTGCGAGACTGCAATCCCCAGTGAGAGCTAATGAGGATTTTTGCTGCTGCGACACTTCAGGCTGCTCATATATAGATCTACTCCAGGGTGGCATGCCTCATAAATATTTGAAATAATGTGTACCACATTTTCATAGTGGTTGAGGTAATGTATCTTAACGCAGAATGGCTGTTTTTATAATTGAAAGCATTGTGTAAATTGGCTGTTTGGAATTTAAGTGGTCAGTAAATCACATAAAAAATGGTTTGTAATAGTCTAGATGATCGTGAAACAAGACTATTCTCAGTGGTGGCTTCAGTTCGATCTCAGCGGCTATAAGTGTTTTGATAATATGACCTGCAGGAGAGAGTATTTTTAAGAGACAGTGAATGACCATCACAACTGCAGCACTAACAAACAGAAATAAAGAGTTTACTGTTCGAGAGTTTGTTCAGGTTTGAAATAGTTGAAGCCAATGAGGAAGTGCAAGAAAGTGCAGTACCCCTGATGACCACTAGATGCTGGCTCAAAAAAAATCTGAGTTCAAATCACAGATCATCATTTTTAATCATGAATTAATTTTCCCTCAAGTCGTTCTGATGTCATTAGCTTAAGTCAGCTCTGCTTTTTAGTGATCTGGTGATTCCTCTGGAAATAACTGAATCATTCATTAGAAATTAGGCAAAAAGAGGAAGATTTGGGAACATGGTTAGTTTGATTGTCTTGAGTTCAGAACTTGAGTCACACACATTGGACAGTGTCCTCAGGTTCAAAGGTCACACCCGCCTCCTCACTTCTACCTTCTTTTCCGAATATGGTCGCTTCAGGCTCCAAAAAACCAACATGGCGGTGTTTAAATGCAAAACTCCTGACTTCAAATGAGTGAGTGGGAGATGTCACGTTAGCCTTGTCTATTCTGTAAACAGTCTATGGGTTTTAGTAACAATGCTGTTAAAGATAATGCTATAAATAGTTTTTGTTGATCAGTTAACTTCGAAGAGTTCAGTCCTCAGAATAAAATCTAAGTAATGTCAGTATTAACTGTGACCACCCTCTGAAACAACCACAAGTCAACACCGATATGCATATAAAAAAAAACATTGTTTATTAGACATTTATATTTGTAATTTGTTAAGAATATGAATCGTGTGACATGTTATTTTATGAATTAAAGACAATGACGAAAATGACGCTATTCGCTTTTTTGTGTGTAAATCACTGAGGGAGGGGGCGCCATATAATATCTCACATTGTGCAGGGCCGGCTCTGTTCAGACTGAATTAATCATCTGGAGATTACAGCTCTTTGGAGACTTTTTTCTTCATGTAATTCACAGTGTGCAGTAGTTTTACAGTTGAAACTGAAAACCAACCAAGATCCAGTGTCCACCCACTGACATGCAAACAAACAGAACAAAGCAGTATATAGTCAATGTCTGTATGTGCCTTAAAGCAAGACTGTAGCTTTTCTTTAGCACCAATAAAGCACATTAAACAGAAGTTAACACAAGGAAGGTGAGAGATGAAGAAAAGTAATATGAAGGTAGAGTTATCTGTGCTTCATTATCTCATGTCAAGCTAACACAGCCATCAGCATAACTCTTAGCAGCTGCAGATTGTTGGGCAAGGACTTTCACACTCAGGGAGGCTTTTTTTGTGAGAAACAAAATTTATAGATATTGCCTGTCCTGATGTGACAGTATTATACATTCGTCCTTCTCTCTCCTTAATCCTCCCTGCTCTCTTTCTCTTGTCGTCTGTCTACATTTGTAATTCAAACATTAAAAAGATCCTACTTGTGAGCTGAAAGCGGTAGCATCACCTTGTTCAGAATTTATTTATTTTGCATATCCGTCCATTAAAATTAGAGAACTAGTGGTACATTTATTATTGATTGTCACTAATTCTTTCCTTACAAATATAATTAAACTTTAATTGAATAGTTTCATCTATTATATTTAAATATTTCTAAAATGATGATATTGTATGTATGGTTATTCACAGTTACAGTTTTCAGTTTTTTATGTTGTTTTACATGAGATATGTAAATGAAATTGCCTTTGATATTTTTTGCACTTTTATCCATTTTAAAATAATACAGCAAAAATCTGAACCTTAATGATAGCTACAATAACAGCACACCAGGGACAGCACTGTGAAAACTGTTGCTCATTTTGATGAAACTACTAAGTCCTCTTGTTAAACACAGTTTTTCATGTACTCTGCTGAGCTGCTGTGTCTCACCATTTGTCCCCTGTTGCACTTAAAGTTGATTCACTTGAACCACTGCCGCACAGCGACTCCTCAGCTGAGTGTAGAGTCAGTCACAGTTTGACCCCGTTGATAAGCAGGGCCGTAATATTACAGGTCAGCACAGTTGCCATCTACACAGCAGCAATGCCGCTCATCGTGGTGCGACTAAAGTGTGTAATGCTGCACCACTGGAAAAGAAGCCAAAGTCATGCTACTCCCTGCTGACACAGATATTGCTCTCTCCAGTTGCTACTTGAAGTTTAGACACTGCCAGTGAAACTATGTGTCCGCGTGCATGTCATTTAAAATCCCCGTGTGCTGGGGTGTTTCGTCTGACTCCAGGTTGAACAGGTACATCAGTGTCCTCGTGGGATATGTGTTCTCAGGGGATGCTATTTGTGTGACTGTCAGCGCGAATGTGAATGTAAAAGGTTGAGCAGAGGAGGAGAAAGGATGCAAGGCAAGAGACAGACACAGAGTCTTAAAAGACACGAGTGGGACGAAAAAGTCAGACAGTTGGTGGGAAAAACAGTTGAAGCATCACTACGTAGAGAGAGAGCTCAGAAAAGTCAAAATTGGGACCTGACAGAGCTGTTGTGTCGCGTCTCAGTGGGAGAGAGAGTTTTTCATGAGGCTCGAACCAGCTGAGCCATTTTGATGAACTAGAAGGCCTTTAGCTGTGGGTAATGATTTGGATCCGGTGTGGGTGATGAAGGAGTTTCTCTGCCGAAGCATGTGCCTGGCAGCTTTGTCAAAAACAACACAAAAAACAGTGGCTTTGCCTTTTGACACAAGACTATCTAAGTGTTTTCTGAGCTGGATGCCATGTTGCCAGAGGCAGAGCAGCTGTTGAACATCCACCGCTGCAGCATACATGTGTGTTTGTGTGTGTGATCATTGATGCCAATGTTAATTATGTTTGATTTGAAAGGGGATTTTTTTTGACTCCAGTCATCTTCTCCTTGACTACCTATCCTCCAGTAAAACCAGAATGCAAATGAGAACAAGTCAGCTGAGGTTAGAGTGTTGTTTATCTTGTAACATTTAGGTCTTATTGATCCAGAACAATTCTGCTTCTCTCTATGGAAAGGCAGGTTTATTAATAAAATAATATTCATACACAGAGCAATTAAAGTGCTTTTAGTTAAAAAAAAAATAAAACAATAACAGACACAGGTGTCATATTTCCATGTATTTTAGTTGGTTTCGATTATGGTTATGATTTCTTGTATTTAGTTTTGTATTTACTCTTGTTTCTTGTTCTGGTTTCAATAGTTGTTTTGGTTTTTGTCTAGCTTTCTGTGTTTCATGTCCTGTTAGAGTAGTTCATGTTTCATGTTTTGCGTTTTATTTTGATAGTCTTGTTCCTTGTGTGTTTGTGCCCAAGCCTTGTTTCCTGTCTGCCCTGTCACACCTGCTCCCTGATTGTCCTCTCCACCTGTTTCCCACTGTGTCTCGTTACCTCATGTATTTAAACTCATGTGTCTCTTTGTCCTGTGCCAGTTTGTTGGTAGCTTCTGCTCACGTCCTCGCCTTTAGTTCATGTCCTTGTTTCACAGTTCTTGTTTGATGGTCTTGGTCTTGCCTGGTTTTTTGGATACCTCTGCCCGGATTAAAACAACTTTTGTTAAACCTGCTCAGGCCTGGTGTCTGCGTTTGGGTCCTTGTTCTTTGACTGGTTTCTGTGACAGCAGGAAACAGAATACTTTGAAATATATGGTAAAACAAAACATGTAAACAATTGAAATTAAAAATAAGTTTCCATCCATTAATGGGTGGAAAAACCACTGAAAAAAAATCAAATTAAAAACAGACATAGCTTTGATTTACAAGTGCTGAGTCAGGGCTTCTTGTGAAATCCTGAAACAGATTTTTGGCAAATTATTTGTACAACACAAAACAACAACAACAACAAAACAGAAGACTGTTAGAAGTCCTAGTTAATTTCCAACAGATTTAGCCATGCTGAGTCAGCCCGTGATGAATCACATTTCCACCGTGGCCTTAAAGCAGGGGATTGCCAAGCCAAGCCACGCTGGTGCCATCCCATCCAGCCTGTAATGGTCTGCACCTCTCTGCTGTGTGCTCTGTGGCTTAACTGATGTGTTGAGGCTTCTACCTGAATCTCTTTAGAGGATTAGTTTCACTGCTGATATCAGCCTGATCACACTGTTTACTGATCGCTTTTAAGCCACATCTGAGCTGAAGTAAAGGACGGCTTTATTGTGGAAAAGTTATAGGAAATGCAGCACCTGTTGTCCCACAGTTAGCAGAGCTTCATTAGTGGTTGTGGTAAACAACTTGACCATGCTGCGTGCACCAGTGGAAAAACACAACGCATCTCGCTCGCGGCTTTTCACAGCTTGGCTCAGTGCAACAAAGTCCCCGCCACGGAAAGAAAGTCTCCGAACACATCACCGCACAAATCTCACATCTGTTTGCCAAAATCCCATCTGCAGCACACGCAACATGAAATTGATTTATTAGAAATATTTTGGTGCTGACACGAACACTTTGATCATACACCAATTTTGCTGCAATTACGCCAACACTCTGCCCTTAGAGGCAAAAAAGCATTGAAAGCTACATTAGATAGAGGGTTGCTGTGTAGGTGGGTGGAGAGGGGGAATCATTTTCAGAGTACAACCCTCTAATCAGTATTTAACTTCAAACATTTGCTTGTGCGGCTAATTGAGGATGACAGATGAAGAGAGGCTAGCTGGCTTGCCGAGTGTAATTGGAGGCTAATTCTCTGTGATTTGTCTCATCTCGATGGGACAGATCACTGGTCTGGGGAGGGGAGATAATCAGGTGAACAAATCACTGTAGTCTGTCTCTAAATTCTTGTTGAACTGCTGGACCTGATTAGCCGAGCTGATTACAGAAGAGAGCAGCACAACATAACTGCATGCCGCATTACTTTTCTCTTCTTTTTATTTTTTAGATTAAAAGTCATCCCAGCCAGACAAACTGAATGATCACGCCCTGTGAAAAACACTGTGCACTGGGGGACGGATGCTCCTTGTTTGAGTGATCATGTGTGCTCTTCAGCCTGCCAGCATATGCATATCACTGCAGTGTTTTAACCCAGTAACACTGATTGCACTTGGCATCCGTTTTGTTTTGCTGGTGTGGTTTGATGACACGTTACAAATGAGGATTTTGGAGCGATAAATACTTCATGAGGACCTACAATCCTTAAGGCACCTTGGATATTTGCATTTCAGTAACAGGGAGAGAATAAACGGCTGGCAAATTGGAGGGTTTCAAAAGACCTGCACTAATCCTTTATTTTCATTTTCAATAGCTCAATGACGCATATATTCAAGTTGAAAAATAATCAAGCAGGCGTACAACCATTGAAGTGGTCAAGCCAGTGCACAGTACCCATTTTTATACTTTATGGTGTATAACTACTAGAACTGATCTGGTGTCAAACCCCCAGTCTAAGGTAAACCTTGTGTAGTTTTCTCATTTAAAGTACCGTATTTTCTGCACTATAAGGCTCATTGGATTATAAGGCGCACCTTCAATGAATGTCCTATTTTAAAACTTTTCATATATAAGGCACACTGCATTATAAGGCGCATATACTAGAAACTACTGTAGTGTCTGGGGTTGTGTTATCATCCATCTAGATGAAGCTGTGCTAAAGGGAATGTCAACAAAACAGTCAGATAAGTCAGTCAGTCAAACTTTATTAATAGAAAACAAACCAACGTTCTGACAACTCCGTTCACTTCAAAACAAGCTAGAACATTCACAATACGGTACCGTACGTACCGGTAGCTCTTACCGGTATTTGCGCCGCCTTCATTGAAAACAATGTATTTCCAACTCCATTTGTCACAGTTCAAAGCTACATGAACAGCTGTTTTATTTTTTTCCCCGAGGTAACATCAGTGATGTAGTTTTATCTTTTACCAACAGCAAGGTACAACAGGTAGTGCAACTTTTTATCACGTAGTTAGTGCATCACAAACATGGAGGGAACTTTTCCCTGATTCAGTAAACACGTAAAAGAAACAGTCTGATACCGCT
>OOFC01018274.1:0-13585 GCA_900323345.1 Pseudochromis fuscus
CAGCGGGGGACTGACCTCGCTAATGTCATCAGGTCAGTTGATAATTTCAAGTTTTCCTCAATGATTCACAATTACAATTCTCGCAGCAATTACCGTATTTTCCGCACTATAAGGCGCACCTAAAAGCCTTTAATTTTCTCAAAAACTGACAATACGCCTTATAATCCGATGCACCTCATATATGGATCAATATTGGTTAATTATGGCTACCATAGTCAGGGAGCGTATATTGTGATTGCACTAACGTTTGATTTAGTAGCGGTATCAGACTATTACCTCGGAGAAAATAATAAAACAGCTGTTCATGTAGCTTTGAACTGTGACAAATGGAGCTGGAAATACATTGTTTTCAACGAAGGCGGCGCAAATACCGGTAAGAGCTACCAGTACGTACGGTACTGTATTGTGAATGCACTACCTTGTTTTGGGAGTGAACTGAGTTGTCAGAACGTTGGTTTGTTTTCTATTAATTAAGTTTGACTGACTGACTTATCTGACTGTTTTGTTGACATTCACTTTAGTGCAGCTGCATCTAGATGGATGATAACACAACCCCAGCTACTACAGTAGTTTCTATTCTATGCACCTTATAATGCGGTGCTCCTTATATATGAAAACAGTTTTAGAATAGGCCATTCATTGAAGGTGCACCTTATACTCCGATGTGCCTTATAGTGATGCAAATACGGTACTTATTTTTCCACATTGAAAAAATAATCTGTCGCATTGGTAACTTTGGTCATAGCCATGATCCACAGCCCTGTTCTTGCTGAGGCTATCAGACTGGTCACCATCATGAGCTGTGCAGCAGAAAACATTAGTCTCTCATCAGAGATGTCCCTCTGGGAAAGACAACACCAGAGTCTTTCCTTGTTTTCTGCCTTCATCCTGATTTAGCATTTTTATGTTTTCTCTTCTTTCACAACAATGATTCATGCTCCGTTTGTCGTTATTGTGTTAATTACTCTGATCCTCCATTCATCAAATGTTGATTCTCTAACTTTGAAATGAAATGTTTACAGCACCAGGAACCACTGATTCCCCCTTTTTTCTGCTTCTTTCAACCGATCCTTTTCTTTTTCTTTTGTGCTGCAATTTTAACAAAACCCCACAGAAGTCTCTCTCTGTGGTTTGTCGACTGCAGAAACATGGCGGCACAAGACGGTGGAGCCTGCTCCCTATGCAGGACTCAAAGTAACGAAATCACAATGACTGTTTTTCAAGTGATGATACACGACTGAAACAGAGCTATTGAAAATATTTTTCATTTCTGCTAATAGACCCCCCTCAATATAATACACTGTCCCTTTAAATGATAAAATGTTGTATAAACCTACTGTGTTGCACTGTGCCAGCATGTACCTGTCCAGCAGAAGACAGGGCAGCTCTGTGTCACCTTGGCGGCGCAGTGTTTCGCCTGGCTGGACTCACTGCAGGTTTACACACCCTTTAACAGCAGGACGAAGCCCACAACCATAGATAGATAGATAGATAGATGTACTTTTGATTATGCACAGGATTTGGATGAAAATGCAAATGTACAGGAAGTGGAGCCCTAGTGAGCGTAGCGTCTTAGGATCAAGCAGCTTTGTAAACTCCAATCTGATCTGCAAATGCTCACTTGATTAACTCAGTCTAATTGTAGCCAGAGTATTGCTAACAGAACAGTATTTGTCACGCATGGATTAGGACACAGAGCAAAGGCAGTTTTGAGGAGAGGCCGTGTGCTCGATAGATCGACTGACCTGAATTTGGCAGAGAGGGGAAACTTGGAGAAGTTTTTATCTACAGTCTTTTCAGTTTGCATTACGGCAGTTTAATGCCACCTCCTCTGTGTTTGTCTCTTCCCCCTGTTGAACAGTTGGTGCACAGAGACAGTTTGACCAAACAAGTCTGATTAGAATGAAGAAATCTGAAGAGTCTAATTAAATAAAAATCCATCCATCATCTGTCCATGCTCTATCCTGCAAGAGGTTTCAGGGGGGACTTATCTTTCCAGCTGGCATTGGGCGAGAGGTGGGATACATCCTGGACAGATCCCCAGTCCTTTACAGGGTTAGCAGAGACAACCTTCAATGCGATCATATAATATTCATCACCTCTTTTTGTAGTATCCGTAGTTTATTTAGACAACAGCAACCCCAAATCCTGCAGATATGTTTTTTTGTTTGTTTGTCTTGTTATCAGTTTGGGCACTAGGGGTCACTCTGCACCACGCTGACCCCTAGTGCCCACAGGTAGAAATTCACATCACAGCAGAAAGCGATCCAAAATAAAACCAAATATACAAGCACTCCACATGCTACTACAACTAGCATTTAGCCGACCTGAGCAGCAGCTCCACTGTACCACTGCTGATAAACACCAACTGCAGGAGAGCTGGGACTGTTTTAAAAACACAGCAGTTCCCAATGAGGATTTCTCTGGTTTGTGGACATTGCAAAAATGGCGCAGATACTAAATCCTTACTACGAAGTCTCTGAATCTGTGTTTGTTGAGAATGATATACTGTATCCCTGATAAAGGCTGACACTGGAGCATCTTAAAGTACTGCAGCAATAGTGATAAATGCAACAGGCTGGAGAAGCCTTTCAGCCCGTTGTCACAGAAGCAGTTCAATCCCCAACAAGGATTCAGCGTTGGTGGTTTGTGAAGATGATCAATTCATGACACAAGCCCAACACTGGAGGATCTTAGAGCAGAGACCTGCTAAGCTCCCAGTAGGTGGAAAAGACAACAGACGAGAGTGAGAAATGTCCGGCACTGCAGATATGACCTGTTTGCCAAGTAGTGAGGAATGGCTGGGTTTGTGCACGGTGAGGAAGATGCACACATGGTGGATGATGATGCTGGAGGTGGACACTTCAGCACAGGGAGGGCTGGACCACTGCAACACTGCAGAAGCAACGGAGTCGACGCGCAAAAGACTTATTGCTTGACGTCACCAAAACTGGGTTTCAAACCAAAATAGGAATTTCTCCCACTCATGGGCACGACACAGTGATCCCAGGTACAGAATCCCTCCCATTTACATTCAGGCTTGGTATGACAGATCAAAGTACCAAGCTCCTCATCACCACACAGTCCTGAATGCATCTCTTACTGATGCACTTTTACTGCAGGGGTTGCCACGACATGGCAGAGAATTAATATTTGCTGCAAATGCCGTAGACGCCTCGCCCAGATGGACAACAATCTCATAACTGGAGAGTCACAGCACAGATTTCAAGCCAGACACAACAGTGGTTGCACTGGTTTCACTACTATGGCAACACAGGAGAAATCATTATTCTACATTTTAACGCCAACAAAATAAATCAACTGATGTTGATTCTTGTGCAGGATGGTTCAGTCTCTGTGCCTCAGCAACTACTGTCAGTAGATTTCTGTCAATACAAAAATACTGTATTTTCTGGACTATAAGCCGCTATTTTTTTCCAACGCTTTGAACTTAAACACCGGTGTTTCTCATGTATAGGCGGTACGAAGCTCGTTAGCTTTTTACAAGCTAGCAAGCTCTGTGCCGCCGATACATTTAGTGTTGTGACATCAGACCCGGTCAAAGTGGACCACATGAAACTGTTCAAATAAATTCAATAGCGGCTTATAGACAGGTGAGCTCAATAGTCCGGAAAATACGGTAACTGTGAAGAGGTGTCGAGTGTATCAACAAATACTGTTTCACTGTTGACTTGTTTTACTAGTAACAATCAAAACATCCCCAGTACTGTATTTCTCCCATTTTGAAATGGTAAATGGAGTATATTTATTTAACAATGGCTACAGAGCTGCCATGACAGAAAATAGTGACTTAGTTTATTTTTATCAGGTTATTTTTTTCAGGTTAAAAGAAAATAAATAATATACAACATACTTTAGGCAGAAACCAAGGTGACAACAACTTCGACAATTCTGTATCAACATAAGTAATCAAATCCTGTTTGAAAGGGTGTAGGAGGAAGTTATCCAGTCCGACCTACCCCCTTGTCATCATATCATTCAATCCATCCCAACAAGTGTAAATAATCAGTACAGAAGAGAAGAAAGAAAATACAAACTAAAAGTCACAATGCTCATCGCTACAAATTCATTGCTCCATTTCTCTATTATATTTGTTGAAAATGTGGTTGATGAAAATGAGTTTAAATTTATTTAGTGACTTGCAGGACTTCATCTCCTCACTACAGCTATTCCAGCAATCAACTCCTTTGACTGAGATACAATGTATTGATGTGTTGGTTCGTACTGGGTGTTTTTTGAAAACACATATTCCCCTCAGATTGTATTTGCCCACTTAGGTTTCAGTGTCTCACTTAAAGACACTTAAACATGTGGACAGGAGGAACCAGGATCAACCCTCGATCATAAGATTATCTACTCTACCTCCTCAGCCACATGTTCACATTTCAGTGTTTTCAAATTATTTGTGGTGAATATCCATGTGCGTGCTTGTACTTGTGTACGAGTTTATATTGAAGTTTTTCAGCTGTTGCTGAGCAGGTGACTTCAGGCTGTGAGTTTATTGGTTTTATTTTAAATTAACACAACACTTGAATGACTGAGCTGCTAAACGTCTGCTATTTCCTTTTAATATGTGTTGTTTCCTTTTACTACAGTTTTTTTTTTTTTTTTACTGGTTTTGTCCTTAACCTCGGCCGTTTGTGTGACACTTGTTTTATGTCATTGTTATGTATTTCTTTAGATACACTAATGGGGGCTGGGAGAAAAGTGTTTCATTATTTCAAATGTATGATTTACATAAAGAAAATGCAAATATCTGAATCTGATTTTTCTTTTTGGCTTTTTTTTTTTAACCTCATGCGATTGGACAAGACCCAACATTATTTCCTGCACTTTGTCATCAACTCCATGCCCTGACTAAAACTCTCTTTAAAGTGTAAAAACACAAAAAGCCAACTAAAAAAACCTGGCCTAGAGTTGTGTATTGAGTGTGAGCCGCATTAGACGACTCACATCAGTTAGTGCAGTGCACCAGCTGGACCTGGCCATCTCACAATGAATTTAACAGTCACATCTAATAAAGTATACCTTGCACACGGATCTGTGCTCTGAGTTTGTGTCGGCATCATCCCATGGCTGTGGGAGTTGAAGGTAGCAGATGTCTGTAGATATCAGGGGAGCAGATGAGATCAGTGGGAGCAGATGAAATGAAGTGAGGACTTTCTGCTCTCTCTGGGCTGAAACTGGGTTTTGAAGTAGATATTCAGTCCAGACTGGAAGTATTTGGACACTAAATATATCTCCGACACAGTTCTTTCTGTATTGATGCAAACGACA
This sequence comes from Pseudochromis fuscus, assembly GCA_900323345.1. Lineage (NCBI taxonomy): Eukaryota > Metazoa > Chordata > Actinopteri > Pseudochromidae > Pseudochromis > Pseudochromis fuscus. Next base: position 5,299 of record OOFC01018274.1, read on the forward strand.
GCACCTAAATCCATTACTTTATTACAGGCTGTGTGTATTTATACACAGTTTAATGTGTGGTGATAATGTCTTGCAGGAGTGCAGGTTTTTTTTAATTACCCCTGTTGTGTACATGATGATGAAAAACATGTTTCAATTGTGCATTTTCCAGGAAAAAACAGAACAACAACTATCCACTGATGCAGAGTTGCAACAGCAGTGAGCTGTGATGTATAGTTAACAGAAGGACCCTGGGATGACTGGCAGGCTCTCTTGCTTTCTCAACACTAATAGCTGCTGTTTCAGTGTTGAGCATGAAATCACTTTCCTTATCTTCTGTATCCCCTGAGGCAATTTTGACTCCCCCCTCAATGTTTGCCCTCTGAAAACTTCTACACAAACCTCATGCTCTCCAAACAAGAGTCTTAAGCAAACTACGGCACACTTTGGTAAAATCCTGCTGATGTTTTATTGCTGAGACGTCCCCACATCAGCAGTGTGTTTCAAATACATCACACTGAAGGAAGTGTAGATGGTTTCTGAGCAACCATCACTGTGAGATGCACACCCATGCTGGGAGAGGAAGCGACCTCAGATGACTGGGAGTTAATGGGCAGATGTGAGGTTGCTTCTGTGAATGTAGCACAGGGAAAAAATGCTTTCTGAGGGTAGGAACAGTTTATGAAAAGTGAAATATTGGTATTTTTACATTTTACTCAGGTAATAGTTGAACTCTGATGAAAGAGAACATTTTATTTAGTTACATCTCTGCATGTACACTTTAAAATCCTAAGTATCCTCAGGTGGATCTCGATCTCTAACTGCACAAGGTTGGGTTCAAACTGTTTGAATGCATTCAGGGTTTAATGACGTACTCAGAAAGTCTTACAGGGGTGTTTGAAAAAGACTTTTCCAGATGTGTTGAATGTTGGAGGATTGTCTTTAGGAACAAATTAACATGTACTCAAACTATTCTACTTTAATTACATCTTTTATTTATTTTATTATGTTTATTTCTTTGATTTTATTTTTAGCATTGTTTTAGATTCATACACTTATCTGATTATTTATTGTTTATATGGAAAGTTTGTTTTATTGGAGTACATTTATATAGTGCTTTCATGACCTTAGCTAGGTCCCAAAGTGCTTTACAAGGCAACTCATTCACTGATTCACACACTCACACACCAATGGCTACCGAGCTGCCATGCAAGGTGCTAGCCACCATTGGGAGCAACTTAGGGTGCAAGGACACTCCGACATGTAGACAGGAGGAGCCGGGGATCGAACCCATGACCTCATGATTCACAGGTGACCCGCTTTCCCACTTGAGCCGCAGCCGAATTACTCTCTGTACAGCACTTTGGAGATGTTTTGTTTTTTAAATGTGCTACAAATAATGTGGATTGTATTGAAACTCTTTCTTTTCACTGTTTACTGACATGTTGTCGAAAATTTTTAATTTGGGTCCAGTCGAATAATGTTTTTTTTTTCCCTCAACAATTACAATATCTACATACTGGATAAAATCAGTGCGTGTTAACAACAGAGCAGAAAATGTTAGTTGTTATTCTGACCACTGTTACTGCGACTGGCTGTTTTTATTGTTTTCCAACAATTTGTTTTGTCTCTGAATAATAAAAAAAATCCATGTATTAGCTCAAATCAGCTGAATGAAAATAAAGGGTAAAATAGCTGTAACTACAGGTCAGTGGAAGGAGGAAATTAAGTTAACCCTGTAATGACTGAACTATCAAATAAGTGCTAGAAATTTATTATTTAAAATCCAAGTGTTTTTTGAACCATCTGACAAAAATAAATAAAGATAAGAATAAAAATAAATTCATATAGAAATATATAGATAGATATAGACTGAGAGAGAGGGAGGGAGACAGAGATGTTTTTTTAAATTTAATACAATTTTTTTCATTTCTAAATTTTTTCATCAACTCTCAAAAATATCACACTGATGATGCAGGGGTCTCAAAAACTCCTGAATCAAATATGATACTTTTGGCATTAAAGGGTTAATGAGAAACAGTATTTCTAAAAACTGGAGTCTTAACTTTGAGGAAATGTCACCGGGGTGAGAGGGAGGTTACTGGTCCTCTCACCACTATCCCATCGCCTTATTCTTCATCGCTCCTAAAAAGCCTTAAAATAAATTAGACTGCAGCATATTGATGCTTTAAAAATGCCACACATGCATTTTTTATATTTTACAAAGTTCCCAGATTTGCTGTCTCCCTCAAAGGCACCTTCTTGACCGCCTCCCCTGCTTTATGGTCTATCTGCTTTTGACAAGTCTGTTCGCTCGCCGGCCACATGAGCCGTGTTTCTCATATAACATTACTCACCGCAAGTATCAACCTGGATTGACGAACGATCGGAACCAGCCCCTCGACAGTCGTGGCCACTGTGCGACGGAGGGTAATATGAAAATACATTTAAAGCCTGTCAGCGCGGCCGAGACATCAGGCATTAGTTTACAGCGCGCAGTGATGGGTTTCGGCATATTTCAAGATAGACTTCTGGACAGGAAAATGAGGTAGCCATGTTTTGATGATAGCAGACAGCTGCTGCTATCTCCTCTGAGTTTCTTCGCTGGAAGGTGATGAAACACCTGGCATGCCCCCCCCACCACCTCCCTCCTCCTCAACCTTTTCCTGGCTGTTTACAACAGATTTTTTCGCCTTATTCATCGGTGACTAATACGTTACTCTTTGAGTTAAGCTTGTTTTTACTGTGTTTTAATGAATACGCTGTTTGATGGGAGAACTTGTGGGCTGTTTTACTGGCTTTCTTTTGACATAAGAGGTCCTGACAGCTGACTTGTGACCTAGTAATGCATTTTAGAATATGAATATTACATTGTACTCCACTCTGCCTTGTCTTGGCGGGTATTGGCTGTGTAACTCTTCAGTTCCTCGTGCGCCTAAGGCATCCTCCCACCGCCTGCTTTTCATGCTCAAAATTTTCTCTTTTGAAACTCATTTTGGCTTTTGATACAATCTCAGAGTTCCTCGGGGTCAGCACCGCTGCGGATTACTCAACCCTCCCATGTAAAACCAACATGTACTCATCTCAACCTTATGGGCCATGTAGCATCTTTGCTGATTTGCTGTGGCTTGTGCCCACACAGCATCCTGGAAAAAAAAACACAACAACAATAATCCACCAGTTCTTCTGTTGCAGTTGTGTTTGTCTTTTTAAACTGCATTAGCATTAGTTTGAATTAATAGCAGTTATGAAACAATGTGGCGTGCACTGTATCACTCGCCCTGAAGCTGCTGCTTGTTTGGGAACATCTCATGTCGGCCGCTGGTGTCTCTATGATTCAGCATGCTGCTTCCTACAGTCCAGGACATTAAATGCCATCCAGATGAAAGCCGTCTGAAGACATTCTTGTACTAATTGGATGATCAGCAGTGAGCACTGTTGTGGTCATGATGGTAGTCATGCGTTTCTTTCTGCACGTACTTTAAGCTGTTTTCAGCCCTGCGGCTACCACATCGACACATACTTTATGTTACGCTTGGCTGTAGATGAAATATGTTTTTTATTTTAAAATGATCAGAGGATATTTGGAGTATGTTTCAAGAAGATATTGCTGTATAAATATCTTTCATCTGCATGGGAAGAATGTTGGAGACTCTTGTGTTTGCATCAAAGTGCTGTTAGTTGTAAGTGACAGCTGGAACAGATGAGGGCAACATTACAGGGTTGTTGTAATTCAAGTAATTGATGTGGATTTTAAATCTTGTGAAAGTTTTTATGGTTTGTATCAGACGTGTGCATTGAAGTTTTATGCACAGTAATCCAGTGTCTCCATCAACACATTACAAACAAGAATGCTCACAAAGAGGATACACTCTAAAAATGATAATGATAAATAAATGAATTACACAAAGGGGAATTTTTCATGTCAGTGTCAATGTCAGCTTTATTTATATAACACATTTAAACAGCCAGGGCCTACCACAGTGCTTTACAATAAATAAACAAATAAATAAAAGAGAAAATATACAAAAATCATTCAAGTATAATTTGTAGCTTTATTACAATTATTTTATTGGATATCTTGTCATTTTTGGCTCTTTAACTTTGTTGAAGCCAATAATGTAATAACAGCCGATAATGTAGTAAAAGTCCTGAACCGATAACACGATAACTTTTGGCTATTAACGTAATAATTTATAATGTGATTGGCTCAGTTATTACAGTTTTTTTTTTTTTTTTTTCTTTTACCAGGCCAATGATGTAATAAGCAGCTAATAACGTAATAAATTATTACGTTATTGGCCAAAAGTTATTATGTTATTGGTGCAGGACTTTTATTACGTTATTGGCCTATTACATTTCAAAAAGGGCACATTTATTACATTATCGGCTGTTATTACGTTATTGGCTTCAACAAGGTTTAATGAAGATAATTTACATGTATAAAAACCATGAAATTGATATTTTTTTTAAAACACGTTTTCAATCTGATTTGGTTAAATAAAAACTCCTTACAAATTATGCAAGATGTCTGTTGATTTTCAAAGTAATCAAAGCAAAATTACACGACCGATGCTCCATGTTATTTTACAACAGACATGTAAACTCACAATCTTATTTTTATAACTTATTAGTTTTATCTATTCTAATAAAAATCTGTAAAATAAACAAACAAACCCTGAAATTTGCTGATTTTTATTACAGTGCAGCAGAGTTTAGTCATAGCAACATCACCGCAGCTGACTGCAGGTATAGGTCTCCTGGTGGCATTAATTCCCCAAATAGGCCTTTATGTTGGGGTTAGACTTGCACCCCCACCTCCAAACCCAATTTCACACTGAGTTGGTAAAATGCAGGGGAGGGGAGGAACATCCTACTGCAATAAAAAGGAAAAGATCGACTTTAAAATACATGCTCTTCCAGATGGGATTTAAATTACAGGAGGAGCAGCGACTTTGCAGAAAAACATCATTTTGGCTGTAATGTAGGAAAAATGAGGGAAAAATTACCCACATGTGCAATCACTGAGCAAGGCAGGTAATATATTTACATCACTCCACCTCCCTCATAGATTTAAAAAAAAAAAAAAAACAGTCCAAATGGAAAGTAAATATTTAGCCTGGATTTTAAATTTGCCTGAAATTGCTGCCTCTGTTTAAGTCAGTTAATTGATCTGGTGAACGCGTAAATAAAAAACCATTATGGCTCATATTACAGTTACAATGGTGTGAAGGAGGATTCATAATCCTAGAAACAGCACTTGAAATCTTCCAGTTAATCCTCTGATCTCTTTGAAATCAGAACACACATTATGCACCAACCAGTTTCAGTTTCTTTGTAACAACGAAACATTCAGAAATTTGCTTAAGAAATAATTAACTTCCAAGTGTTTGCAGCACGAGGTTGCCATGGCGACAGCTCCGTGTCTTCTCGGTTACGACGCTCAAAACATCTCAGAAGCCTCAGAGGGCCGTCTCACAAAACCTAGATAGCCGATTAAGCCGGGATTTTCCAGTTATCCTGGCTGGATTTAGTCCTCACTCAATTTCATGAGAGCAGTGGCACATATGGAGATTTACTGTGTGCAGCTATCCAGCTCCAGACCAGGGCAGGAGCCAGGATGGATTAATCCTGGTACCTTATCTGTTCAGTCAGCAGTCACTACAGGCTCAAACCAGTCTGCTTCTTTTACATGTACTCCGTGTTCTTCCTGTATTTCACCTGATTGTGTTACAGTATATGAAATAACACAGGCACAGTACTGTTATTATTTAACCACTGTAGACATGATTATTATTATTGTATAAGTATTCATGTGATACTGATTGTCACTGGTACACTGTGATTAAGAAGATGTTCGTTTACTGAATATATTATTGCAGCTGAATCCCAAGGTCTATTCAAGAAAACCTTGAAGGAACATTTTTCTATATTACTGATATCTACACTGTAAAAAAAAAGATAAAAAAATGTTCATGAATGAATAATAAAATAAAACAGATTCCTAATGTAAATAATCAGTTTTTCCTTTTTAACAGATTTTGCCGACATTTATAAAACACAAATGACAAATTATGAATAAATAAATATCCATTAAAAAAACATTTTACATGAAAATATTTTTCAAACACATTATCAAAACTAATGAATTCATGTTTAATACTGTCGATCAATTTCACACAATGAACAATAACGAACAGTGGTTCTGTAGTAGATACTGTAGATTTGTTGTTATTTTACAGATATCTTGTATAAATATGGAGGTTTTCACAACAATAAAACATAAAAAAGTATTTTCATCAGTTCTATTCATGTAGCAAAAAAATACACAAGAGAAAATTAAATCTGCAAGAAATTACCGCATTTTCTGGACTATAAGCTGCTACTTTTTTCCGATGCTTTGAACCCTGCGGCTTAAACACTGGTGTGGCTCAGTACCGGCGGCACGAAGCTCGTTAGCTTTTTACAAGCTAGCAAGCTCCGTGCCGCCGATACATTTAGCCTCGTCACATCAGACCCGGTCAGAGTGGACCACATGAAACTGTTCGACTAAATTCAATAGCGGCTTATAGACAGGTGCAGTGTATAGACAGGTGTGCTCAATAGTCCAGAAAATACGGTACCTTTTTTCTCTTGTAGTCATTTTCACATTATCCTGGTTTGGAGAAGTAGCCTCCTGAAAGAAAATCACCATGAGAGTTGATGACGTCTGTCCGTCCCTGAAACACTGAAACTCTCTTGAAACAAAATCTGATACAAAGCAATTGCTCAAATTAGTCTCCTGAGGTAAATATCCAACCACTGACACAAGAGCAATGACGAAAGTGCCATAAGTAACTTCCCTTGGTCTCTGAGAATAACAATTTAATGTCATGTTCTCAGCAGAGAGACGCACACTGAGATAAGAGTCGTCTCTTTTCGTCAACCCCTCTACGCTCGGGGCATGTGAAATCCATATCCGCTCAGCAAGCCAAAGATCCTCTGCAAAGTAACAGAAATCACCTCCCAACACTAAAAAGCTTTTAACGTCACCCAGCAGCAGGTTGGGGACACACACTGCCATTAGTGTGGATGTACCGAGATGGAGCGGGACTCCGGGAGTGCAACATTTCAACGTGATTAATAGGCAACTGCACTTATTTATTAACCGCGTCGCTGATGTTTTGCAGTGCTATGAATTTTAAATAACGCCTAATTAATGCAAAAAAAAAACATTGATTGGTGCTGACAAATCCATCAAACAAACAGAGGCGTTTAGTTTGAACAAACAGCGAGGTGTGTGGTGAACCCGAATTTGGAGGCAGCTTTTTAAATAGTTCAAAAGAAGCTGCACAGGTGGTGGCGACATGTCAGGATATGAAACCACAGTCACAAAATGTCACTAGTGATTTCCCTTAGAAAAGCCTCCGTGGTGAGGGAGTGTAACTCAGTAGATGCACGCAGTACATGCAGACTGTGTGGAATAAATTGAAGTAGTCCATCACTACCTTAAGTCCTTGAGTAATGAGTCGCCCTCGGGGCTGTATGGAAAAGCAGAACAGTAATTGCAGACAAAAAGGTTTCCAAAACCATTTCTGAGACATTCGGTTGCACTTCAGCAGCATCCGGACGACTCCACATTTAGTTCTGCCTCCATCCGCCACAAGGGAGGAGGGAGGAAGAGAGGAAAAAACATGTCTCTCATTCAAGCGCAGTGCGTCAAAGGCGCATGTAAAAAAATAATAAGACAAATATCCAGATGAGAATTAAGAGGCATAATGGATTACATGAAATATAAAGTATAAAACCTTAAATCCGTGTCATTTTTTTCATAATCCCCATGAGCTGCTTTTGCTTAAGAAACATCAAGTGCTACAGACTCCACTGCCACGCTGGCTGTAAGAGCTGTGCTGATTGGAGGGGCCTTATTTCAGTGCTCCTCCAGTGATGACAAAGTTTTTACTCTTTATCTAAACTCTGGGTATAGCTTAGGATTTATGTGCGTTCCCGACCAAACGTCGCGGCGTTGATGAGAGTAATGTCGACACAATCCATTAATGCCAGTTGTGAGAATAAAACTCTAAAGTGTTTCGACTGCTCGTGCTCGGATGTGATTCTTGTTTGTTGCCATCTGGTCTAAAGCAGCTTCGTATACACAACAGTTCCTGCGCCTGCAGACTCTGACAATTGACCAACTGGTGGAAAACTAATTGCTTTAGTTGCCTTCAGTACGCCGCACTAACCTTGGGTAATTTAACACAGAGTGCACAGCAAAGGAGGTCCGGCTATCTCGCTTATCCTCTGCTGCATCTGCCCGCCTCCCCACCCC
>OOFC01018275.1:0-12247 GCA_900323345.1 Pseudochromis fuscus
AAACAAACCAACGTTCTGACAACTCCGTTCACTCCCAAAAGAAGCTAGTGCATTCACAATACGGTACCGTACCGTAGCTCTTACCGGTATTTGCGCCGCCTTCGTTGGAAACAATGTATTTCCAACTCCATTTGTCACAGCTACATGAGCTTTGAACTGTAAGCTTTGAACTTGTGTCCGAGGTAACATCAGTGATGTAGTTTTATCTTTTACCAACAGCAAGGTACAACAGGTAGTGCAACTTTTTATCACGTAGTTAGTGCATCACAAACGTGGAGGGAACTTTTCCTTGATTCAGTAAACACGTAAAAGAAACAGTCTGATACCGCTACGGTAAATCAAACATTAGTTCAATCACAGTATACACCCCCTGACTACGGTAGCCATAATTAACCAATATTGATCCATATATAAGGCGCATCAGATTATAAGGCGCACTGTCGGTTTTTGAGAAAATTAAAGACTTTTAGGTGCACCTTATAGTGCGGAAAATACGGTAATACACAGGCAGCATCTATTGTATTTATATTGATGCAAATATTCAAAGAGCCTTTTGGAAACTTTTTTTTTTTCACTTTATTGTCTTCACACATTTTGTTAAGTATCCAGTTTATCTTTTGCAGTAATTTGTTTTGTGACATTCATTCATCTTCTATACCTGCTTATCCATTTTGGTCGCGGGGGGTCTTCTGGAGCCTACCCCAAAGGGCTAGAGGCTGGGTACACCCTGGACAGGTTGTCAGTCTATCGCAGACAACCATCCATACTCACACTCACACCTATGCTCAATTTAGACGGATCAGTTCACTTAACGCTGTGATGAGACAACCCAAGCAACCCATGCAAACTTCACAGTGAAAGGTCTGAGCTGAGGTGACAGTGCTAACCACTGCATCACCACTGTTTCTGAAATTTCTGCCCCGAAATGATGCAAATTATAATAATTAAAAAAAAAAAAAAAATAGGTGGAAATACATTACCCTGTTTTCCAATGTAAATGTAGGATATTGGCTAAACTATGGTTAAGAAGAACATTTGGAGACATTAACTCAGGCTTGTTACTAGTTGTTTCACACTGTGTAGATGTCAGTGTAGATTGAAATGATGCTCACGTGTTTCAGTCACACCCCATCCTGAGACCACACACTCAGTACCACTGTTGAAGGGCTGGTTTGGCAGGCAGGCCGTCTTTACAAAGCGGGTTTCTTTGGCACAGTGTGGTCGATCTGTGACTTTCAGCTGAAGCAGGGCTACACAGGACAAAAAAAAAAGCCAAGAATGGTGCTTTGGTAATATCTCTGTCACTTAATCTACCAAGGCACACCATCAGTATGAGATAAGTTTGAATTTATTGAGACCATTTTGTAACTTGTGCATCTCACCAACATCATTATAAACGGCAAAGGGGGTTGACCGATAATCCTCATGCATGATGGCCCTCTCCACAGGAATTACCTGATCATATACTTCATCTTTCTCTATGTCCACTCCTCCCAGCACCACCTGCATTTCCACTTCCTGTGAACTGTCGAATTAAAAGGAAATCAGCTCAATCCCTGTGCAACAATGCTTTGGCTTTATCTGTATAACCACACAGCACAGATCCTGGAGCTTACATGCAGTGTGCAGCAGTGAGCACCCAGCAGGACTCGATGAGGATGCCTCCGCACATGTGTCTGAAGGGCCAGGAGGAGCCTTTGGTTCTGGTCTGCAGGGAAACCTGCCATGGATGAGCCCCAGGAAGAGACTTCTTCCCTCCGAAGATCCTGGCGGCGCGGCCGGGCTGAGGCTTCCCACACTGGAGGAACTGGGTGTTGGGCGGGGCTGGAGGTGGATCTGTTACTTGTATGGTTGGGTTGGTAGCTGGAGTTGGGCGGGAACCTTAATATCAGTAAATAAAAGTATTGTAGGGAGGGATCTATGTTTGTGCATCTGTGTTATTCCTACCCTCGGAACACTTCTTGATATTACAGTAGTTCCACTTTAGTCTGCCATTTTTGTTAATATAGCACCAGGGCTGATCATCTCCATCAGGGTTTCTGGACACAGAAAAAAGTAAGAACTTCATCAGCCACTTACATATACTGTTAAACATTAACTAAGATTAAACAGCAATTACTCAGGGCTTACTCGCCCTTTTAGTTACTGAAAATGAACGTGTAAAGAAGCAGTAGCTGTATAAAAAGTACGATGTACTGTGTGCACACATATCATAACAGACAGTGTAAACATATATGCAATATTTACACATGACAACCCTTCACCTGCAGTAATTATGTGGTCCAATCCCATCAAAGCCTGCATACTCTTTGAAAGGATCTCCTCCTTTCTGCACGATGAAATAGGAATTCCAGTCCAGACACTCTTCCCCTTCAACTGTTACACTCACCATACCACGGTAAAACTCTCCATCATCTTGGTAACAATCATTTTTCCCTGGGAAAAGGTGATTTTATTTTTTTTAAACTTGTTGTTCTCAAGTACTTTCTGAATTCTAGAAAAAAAAAAAAAAAGACTCCAGTTCTGTTTAGGACAGTGAGAGAACTGCATTTACCAACTTCACAGAATTTCCCAGTGAATCCATCAGGACAAAAACACTGGGAAGAAGAGCCACTGGGACTCCTCATGCATGAGCCTCCATTCTGACAGGGATTGGGTCTGCAGCGAGAAGCTGTGAGCGCAGGCAAGAAGATCAGTATCTGAGGCTCAGTACAATAAAACATGTGAGTATATTATAACAAAACTGATGCAAACTTAATTTTAAAAAGTTGATAAATATCCATCAGAACAGACCTTTCTTGCAGTTGGGTGGTTTGAATGGAGGTTTGCACTTGCACTCGTAGAACGGAGCAGTAGATGTAAAGACACAGCTTCCACGGCCACAATTTACATTCTTGCAAACGTCTTTCTCTGAAAAATATTTTGTAGATTTCCCAAAGTTTTGTACAAACAATTAAGGTTGCTTTTTTTTAAACCACCACTGTACCACTGGGGGGCACTAAAGTCTTGAAGCTGTTTCTGAAATCCTACTGAAAGCCTAAATAAAGGAAATCAAATAAATAAGAGCTATTTACTGTTCCACACAGGATTGTACTTCCTTTTTTTTTTACTTCAAAAAACAAGAATTAAAAAAACACAAAACCTTGAATTAAGAACCTTTCGATTATTGTCTTTCATATTGTGAAAAGTCTGATCGTGTAAAACTCAGTGTAAACTGTGGATGAGTCCCGATTCATAAATGAAAACAAGGGAGCAGGCGTACTTGTCTGACACTTTTTTCCTGTGTACGGCTCAGGACAGGAACATTTGAAGCCCCCATCAGGAGTTAGGTCACACAGGCCTTCATTCATACATGGGTTTGGATCACACTCATCTAAGTGCAAACAAAATGATGTGAAATGTTTGTTAACACTGCACTTTCACCAGTTGAGTCATCAGAAAAATCAGCCAGGAACAAAGTGCAAATTGACAGTATCAGTGCATGTCTTGATCAATACATCTTAATACAAAGTAAACATCAACGTCAAGCTGATGTCTGTCATAAGCATAAACAGGTGATCAAATCCTTCATCTTTACTTCTTAATGTGGAAAACCTGTATTTACCTGTAATGTCCAGAAGTTCATACAACCAGTCATAGTCAAAGACGGTCGAGTTTAAATCCTCTGCAGGACTTTCAGTGGTATAATCATAATAGTACTCATAAGCTGTGAGGAGAAGAAAAGCATTGAAGTAATCTACTCATAAAAGACTGAGGAAGTCAAGTTTTACTTTCCTAAAAAAACTGTTACCATCTGTGTCATCTGTTTCTGTGATTACCTGTAACAAAATCAAAATATATAAATCATTTGTCAAGTATGAACATGTATTCAGACAAAGTGAACTCACCTAAACCTATATGAATACTTACAAATATCTCCTGTCCAAATGCAGTGAGTGCACACAGTTGTAGGAGTAAAACTATCAAGCGCACCATGTAAACCTTGGCCATGCTGGAACCAGTGAATGTTTGATGTGTGCTCCAACTGTCCTAAATAATCCCCCTAAGATAGAGACTGACCAAACACTCCACCCACCTGGTAATCATTATCACCATGCATTGATTTGACAGGAGTTCAAGGGATTCAATAATATTTTTGATCTTTACTTCTGCGGAGGTCATCAGACGCAAAAGCAGTAAGCAAGTCATTCATAGATTGGTAGGAAGAAATATGTTATGTCCATGTGGAAGCTCCTATAAATACCACCCAGTTTTGGTTTGTCATTAATATATCCAAAAATACCCAAAATGTCACACCATGGCAGTATTTGAGGTGATCTCAAGCAACCGAAAAATAAAAGTCTCTCACACTCTGTTGTAATTTGCCAGCTGAGCTGCTTTTTTTTATTCAAACAGTGATCAGTTTACAGTGAGCACAATAGCATATTCTCAATATACAGCCTTATATAGCCTATAATGTACATGGAGCATGGGGAACAGAGTTTAAGCCAGACCTCCCTCTCCCTCCCAGTTTGTTTGTCTCCTCTTTCAGAAGGGGTCATCACCTGTTTGCACAGAGTCGACCCAGTAAAAAAATGTATTCAGGTTACTGACAAAGGGAGCGCTTGTAAACCATGTGTCATTTAACTTTGCCCTCAGTTTTAATACAAACGGTCCTCAAACACTCCACAAACTCGTGTTGATGGCTCCGCAGACACTTCAAACTTGCAACCACCATAAGTGCCTCAAATGTTGATTGTTGTATGGTATAAATCATCTAATATTCATGCACCATTACAGTGGTGTAATAAACCACATGCAAAAAAGAAAAAAGTCATTAACACAGTGTTTAGGTCAGTCTGTCTGCAGTTAAATCTGAACCCAAAACATTCACATTTCCATTGCAATCTCCCAACGTGCTAACCTGTAAGACTGTTGTCTTCAACATACAATTCATTGTCGTCAGCCCCGGAGAATATGGCAAAAAATATGGTGCAATTCACAGGTTTTTTTCCACTGGAAAACAGCGAGAGTAGGGCGCAGTATCCAGTAAGTAAAAATAATATATTTTTAAAAAAATCTATAAATATGGGCATATAATGCTAACTTTCAGGAACAGAGTTTGCAGCACTCGTCAGTCCAATCAAACTCCAGGACAACAGTTCAAAAAGAAGTCACAGCGTGTCAAGGTTGCTTGTTTGTCTTTGTTGTTCTGTCTGTGCTCGCAGAGTTAGCCTTTTAAAGGTTGAAGTACAGTCTCGCGTATCATCCGCAAGATAATACTTGTTCATGTGTATTCTGATTTGCGGATATAGTTGGAAGGCACGTATCCTCGTCGACCTCCCGCTTCCCCCAGCCACCATTCACCGTTGCCGTTCATGTCCTGGAACTCCAGTATCCGCAGCCGCTGATTGGCTGAGATGCTCAGTTCATTGGCGCAGCGGGCGTTGAAAGAGTAGAGAGCGTAGTAAATCTGAAAATATAAATAAAACAGAGACGATGTCAACATTTGTTTGGGTTTCTAAAAACTTATGTAACACAGATAATCTAAGGATTTTGAAACATCACTTCTCACCTGATGACCATCGAGTTCACTTTCAGGTTCTGGTTCTGGTTCTGGCTCCGGTTCGATGTACTCCTCTCTGGAGTAAGCAGACTTCTTGTGGCTGCTGCTATCTCCATTTCTCCACTGGTATGGACTGAAGGATTTGTCCATGTGTCCATACCGCTGAGAGCGATGGTTTCTCTGTGAAGAGGCGGAGTCTGTCTCTGAAAGGTCCGACATCTCCTTGTTCCCGTAACTCGCGTCGTACGAGTCTCTGTGATTGCCTGAGTGCCGGTAAGAGGTCTCTACGTCTCTGTGACTGGGGAGTGTGTTTCGGTGCGTTTGATCTGCAAAGTCCCGGCGGTTGGAGGGATTTCGGGGTGAGGAGTTTATGGAGTTGCTCTGACTTGCAGAATCAGGGTTGGGTGCGTCTCTGTGATGACTCCTACGAGATGAGGCAGAGTCCAGCGAAGGGTGTGGTGATGAATGGCTTTGGGGCTGCGATGCGGAAAAGCTGACAGTGGCTGTTTCCTGGTTAAAGGTCAGCGTGCTGTTGCTGTTCTGCCGAGAGAAAACCGGTGAGGAGCCGCCGTAGCCGGACTCATTAGATGACTGGCTCTCGATGGACACGTCTGATTGGCTCCTGCGTGGGTTGTAGGGTTTGAGGAAGGAGCTGTACACGAAACCCTTGGTGACTGTAAAACAAAGAATTTGAAACAGATTACCAAACGCTTGATGAGTCAATCTGTTTGTTTGTTTTTTAAATTAAGTCTAAAAGTATAAATAACCAACCTCCATTATCAATCAGCCAGCGGTTATTGCTGCCCATGGGGTCCTGCTGCTTAATTACACCAACAAGATCTCCCTCTAGTATAGAGACGTCCAGATCCTGGGTAGCATTACAGTTCCTCTCAGCCTGGAAGAGTTTCTCAGGGCCATAGCGTACCAGGAGTGCTGCACGGTGCTCATCAGTCTGCAGGATGCAGGGCTAAAAGAGAGACCAGATCAAAGGTTAGCTCTTGTTACTCCTTAGACAGGGTGGGTAGAAATAGGATGAGAGTTCAACTCACAGGTCCTTGCAATTGCTTTTTCGAAGTCTGTTTCTCGAGAGTTTTCTTCTCGAAGGTCTTTTTTGTGGACGTGGCTGGAGGCAGGTTCTCCGGGCAGAAGCTAAAGCTCTGCAGAAGTTGGAGGACTCGACTGTACTCGTCTTGAAACTGTGCAATCAGGTTTCCCTCTGGGCCGACTTTGTTAGAGAACTGGAGATGAAGGGAGAGAATAAAGTTAACAACAGAGTGCGGGAAGTTTATGAGGTATACTGTTCGTAAATGCCACCAAGCAGCTTCATACATAAAGTCATACTCACAACCTGCAGGAGAGGCTTCAGCTCTCCCATCGTCGTCTTCATGAAGTCCTTCTGTGCTTGAGCGAAGGCCCTCACGCAGCCTGTGAACAGCTCCTCTGCCGCAATGTGGAACTTCGGGAGTTCATCCAGAAGCTGGGCGTTGAGAGCCTCGTAGTTGTTACGTGCAACCTGCAGCTCATCCTGGACGCGACGGTCCTTCAGACGGTCGGCGCGCTCCTTGCAGTTGTCGTAGTCCAGCAGCTTGTCAAAACGTTTTTGGATGAGCTTGTGGGGCCCGGCAAACATGAGGAGGAGCTGGGTGAGCGGGTTGATGACTAAGGCCTCTGTGCGCTCTTTCTGCTCAGGAGATGACAGATACGTGATCAGAGATCTTCCCCAGTGCACTTCAACAGTCTGAGAGAGGCTAAAACAGAGGAAGAGGACTTACAAACTGTGTGAACTGCTTGTCGCTGATGCAGCGGTGAGCTCTCTGGAAGCGCTCGGGGTCCAACACACTGCGGTCTGTGTAGATGTCGCAGAAACTGATGGCGGCCAAAACCTTCACAGACGCCGATTCCTGAACAGAGGAGTTACAATACAAAATATGTTGTAAGTAAAATGTATTGCAAGTTTTATTGCTGATAATCCATCTCTCCATGTTTTGTCATTCTTGACATTAACAGAATGTTTTTGTTTTAAGTGACCATATTTGGATATAAAGGGAGGAGTGAGGAGGCGGGGCTGACCCTTGAACCCAAGGTCACTATAGTGTATGAGACTTAAGTTCAGGTGTGGTCTCACTGGAGTTCAGACCTGTCAATCAAACTAAAAACACTCCTAACTATTCCTCTTTCTGAAGCCTGATACTTAACTTAGATTTTATTTTTTATTTTTTTTCAAATGGACCACCACATGACTAATAAGAAGAACTGACCTCAGCACTATTGAAAATATGACTGGCAGCAAAGTTTTTAAAGCCAGCATCTAGTGGCCATCAGGAATATTGCACATAATTTTCGATAATTCTTCATTGGCTTCATTTTTGAGACCCGGCTGCTGTGTCCATTTCTATAGACAGTGAATGATTTTTTTTTTTTATCAACAAAATGTTTACTAATGCAACACAAAACACATTTTTAAAAATCTATTTTTAAAATAAAAAGGGAACCGTCAGCTGATTTATCTGGATTTATGTGTTTTTGCTTGCAGGCTCCTACCCTGATATGTTGCAGGTACAGGGAAATGTCCCTGATAAAAGACTTGATTAGTCTTTCCTGCAGCCTGAACTTCTTTTCGGCTTCATCAAACGCTTCATCTTTAATCTGGAAATCAGAAAAGACAGATTTTTGTTATAGACTTTTTTAATTAAATATGTCACAGCCAAAAAAACAAAAAAAATAGTCCATCCACTTCCCACAGAGCAGTGATGTACCTGAGGTGAAATCCCTGTGAGGTGTTTGAGGTGGCTGCTGACACGGTTTGATTTTTTGATAATGGAGTGCATGCTCAGTTTGGAGATCTTGTCAATGAAAGTGTCTTCGTCCCCTTTCCTGTACTTCACCACTGTGGACAGCAGAGGGAAAGCATGAGGCAGGAAACCCAGTCAGGACTGTTTGATTAATAATCACAACTCCAAGCAAAGACAGAAAAGTAACTTCAACGTTGCTGTGTTTTACCGAGGTCTTTCCTGCGCTTGTATTCATTGATGTTTACGTTGATCTCCTTGACGGCCTGCACAGCCTGAGTCAGCTGCAGCCGGTCGTGGTGGCTCTCCGGTGTAGCTCCCAGCAGCTCCATGAGCAGCAGAGGGTAACGCATCACCCGCTGCACCGGCTTAATCAAGAAAGAGCCGAGGTTGATGTAATTTGTTTTACCCCTGAATTTAAAAAAAAAAAAGACAACATATAGTGTTTGGTTAAATACAGAAAATATCCAGAGTGAATCTATGAGTCACACAAAGTCAGCGTATGATGGTCACGGCTACTGACTTCTGTTGACAAGCAATGTTTCTTCCCATGTCTCTTTACGATGGAGACATGTCACACATGTCTCTCTATCATATGGATTTGTGTGATCCAATGATATGTAACCATCATCACAAATATACATATATTCTGATGATGAACACAGATTTAGGAGACATAAATGAGCAGGGGAGGAAACATTAAAAAATTGATTTGCTTAGCTTCAATGCAATCTAGTGGATTAATAGGAATTAATTTAACAACAGCAAACAATTCAAATGCATGACTTTGATGTTTTCAGGCTAAATTTGATAGATTTTGGCAAACATTTAATCTAAATATCTTTCCACATTATCATGACGCCATAGTATGCCAATAACATGCTTTTATGAAACTTAGTCATTAGGGAAAAATATATTTTTATATCACAAACAGTGATGATAATCTGATTATGTCCAGATTTAATCACTCTGGTGTTTAAATTAGTGTTACAATGTCACACCAGCTCATAATGCTGAAAAAATAACATGTAAGTGCAGCTTTGTCAAATATATGCACGTGAATGTGAACTGCTGGTGCTGTTTTTGTCCACTAGATGGCATTAGATGTGTTTCTTAGGATCAACCTCCTTTTTGAGGAGAAGAAGAGGGGTCATCGGCATTGAATTAAATATTTCAATGGTAAAAAAAAACAAAAAACACATGCACATGCAAATAAAAATAAAGGCGTCTCCATCCAGGGAAGGAAAACAAAAGGCTTTACAAAACCAGGGAAGATGTTTTTCCCCCAACACTCAGAGCACACTTTAAGTTTTAGCTATCACATGTTGCAAACACACACACACACACAAAGGTATTTTTCAAGAGGGGTTAGTGAGCTGTAAGCATGCAGTCGAGATGATTTTCATGCTGGAAATCATGACCACACTCGTTATGGAGACTTACCATTCGCGATACATGGCCCTGTTGAAGGGGAGGATGGGAAGAGATAGAAAGACGACAAAAACAGGATTTATGCTGAAAGCCTGACAACATAACTTTCAAAAGATTTTCAACAAGTTTTTACAAAACTTTAAAAAGGAGGTGTTATTTATGCACAGACTCCAACCACAGATGTTAACTCGAACTTCACGGTCAGTAAAACAGTGAAGTCAGTGGCAGCCGTGGTTGTTATGGTTTTGTTTGGTGAATTCTCTCTTAAACCTGAACACAGGCCCGGGCGGGCAGTAAAACATGAGGACAACTGCAGTTTCTGGAAGGTGGCAGCGCACATGACCTTTTTAAGATTTTACTAAGCTGCAAAACACTTTTGAGCATTATTGTCGCAACGAGAACTTAAAACTTACACAACGCCTAAATAAATTGATTTTAAAAGAAAAAAATGACTGAAAACAAAACTAAAAATAAGGCTGTACATCGTTCTGTCCCTTTTGTTTTTTCAAAAGTTTCCAGCCTAACAGACCCTGTGTTTATCTTCAAACAGAGAGTATATTTTACAGACACACAGCAGTGTCAACTCCAGTATCTGAGTCACTGCCAGTGAAACCAGACAGGAGAAACCAGGTCGAGCACATTCCCGAGTAGCTCCACATTACTGAGGTCCACAGACACACTCAGCCAGCACAGACTCACACAAGCAGCAGTGATAAACAGTGGGTTTTTATTTTCAAAAATTACAACTTTCAAGCTCAAATATGTTTAAAACTGAGAAGTTGTTTGGTTTAAAGATTGACTGCGAAGTGTACTTCCTGCTCATAACATGCCCACGCGTTGAAGTTCAAAGTCTACTCAAGAAAACCCATGACAAATCATTTCCATGTCAATATAAACTCCCAGAAACCTGACCACAGCCTTGGACTGCAATATGAATTCCTTAAACATCTACACACCCTTTTACTTTATTTATTTTATTGGAAAACACCTAAGTGCAACACTTGTTGACCTCTACAAACTCTCTGTAGCATTTGCATTAGTGACCACTCTTTCTTGTCACATGGTTTTCATGCTTACACACAAACAAACGTGCATATTTCTGTTCACTCGCATGCATACGATTTTTTATTTCCAGTCAAACACACAGGGCAAAGCTGAAATCTGAAACTATCACAACCTGTTTTTGATAGATTTTTTTGTCCTCTCTGTGACTCACCTCAGTCTCTCCAGACACTCCAACACATGGCGCTGGATGTTTTCGTCTTTCTCGTAGGTCTCCAGCAGAGAGATGGCATCATCGTGGTTTTGGCAGTAGATCTTGTACACCTCCTCCAGTTCGCCTTTGAGGTCCAGAAAGGCCTTTCCTGAGGGGACAGGGTGCAGACATGTCACGCCGTGTGTTTATTTAAAAAAGAGGAAACAGGAAAGGAAGAAGGAAGATATGTTTTACTTGTGCAAAAAAATAAACACAGAAAAAAGTCAGGTCAGACAGTAAGGACTGAAATATGTATCTGATAACCTCCACACATCACAACCATAAAAGAAAAATTACTTTATATAATCAAGTGCAATCAGGTGACAGTTTATGGTTAAAACATGAGCAAAGTACAAGGTGATACGCAAAAATGAAAGAAGCTTCCTGATTGGACAAGCATCTTTTGAAAAGTCGCTCCTCACCTATAGAGTCTGTCTCCTGCAGCGAGTCAAACAGCCGCTGTGACAGATCAATCACTGAGCCGATGTTGCCAAAGAGCCCGTCAAAGTCCACGTTCTTCACCTTCAGGAAAACAGTGTGTTAAAAAAAAAAAGATCAGATTTAAGCTGTTATCTCAAATAAAAAACAAAACAAAACACAGGACATTGTCAGTTTCTCCTGGAGTTGGACACTTCTTATCAGAGCTAAATATAAATACACTGAATACATCGTTTCAGACTTTTCTCTCATACGCATCCACTTTGTCCCATCATTGCTGAATTTGTTTCTTTTGCATTTTACCTGCTTCTTCTGCAGCGGCTCAACAATCTCCTCGACACACATCTGCAGATCTTTGATGTAGTCCCTCTCTGTCTGCAGCAGCTCCTCGATGACCTTTGACCTTTTCTCCAGCATCCTCAGCTCGGGATCCTCGTTGCCTGTGCCGGTGGAGGGGGTCGTGTCCGACACCGGGGTGGAGTCCAGCGCTTTGGGTTGAGAGGACAAAAGCGTCATCTCTGGAAAAATAAGAACGGAGAGAGATCGAACTTTAGCAAAACTTAAATGAAAATGTTTTGGACCAGAGCTTGATGTGCTTTCTTACCACTACCTCGCTTTATCAGGAACTACTGAACACCATTTTCAAACATAATTATTGTAATTTTTGGCTTAAATAGTGTTTAAAACAAATCGATTACTCATGATTTTTTCATTAAACACGAAACTTACTTGTCAAGAAAAGGCATTGATGTAAATACAACAGTGAGAAGAGTCAAGAGAAAAAAAGTT